>JAECUM010005798.1:0-125456 GCA_016617855.1 Megalonaias nervosa
CTCATTGAAATATGTTTCTGGTGCACAATGGCTATATTGTAGAATGTTGAGACTTCATCCAATTCATATAATATATTCTTCTTATCATTTCCATGAATAAAGCACACAAAGCTGAGCGAATTTGGGTTTCTATAGTATTCATTTTCATCTAGCACCATAAATTAAATATATCTCTGACATAACATTTAGGCCTAGCCTCTCATTGCTTTCTTAAGCGATGTAAAGGCCAATGGAATTAACCCATAGCTTTTGTCTGTCTCTATATGGCTTTGTTTATAAGCAAAATTAATGAAGACTGGAACCTACTTGGGCAAACCTTTACACGCGCCGGCTGAACAAGTTATTTGTTGGTGCTTTATCGCAAATAAGTCAGCAGGCAATCAAGTCTTTGAAATATAATTTTGCTGTATATATGACCGGCTCAAAGTATCAAAAACTCAAACTAGTATTTCCAGTCCGATACTAAAAACTCAAACTAGTCTTTCCAATCCGATATCAAAAACTCAGACTAGTCTTTCCAGTCCGATATAAAAAAAACTCGAATTAGTCTTTCTAATCCGATATCAAATACTCCTATTCTTTCCAGTCCGATATTTGACACTTTAAGAAAATTTAACTACCTAATGACTAATGACTTTCATCACCATGGGTCAGATATTTTACTTTCAGTGCTGAGTTTTTCATTTCTCTGTGGATGACTGAATGGAAAAAAGTAACAATTCGTTATCAATCAGTCAATCAGTCAATCAAGCAATATATATATATATATATATATATATATATATATATATATATATATTGCTGCCCACGTTTAGTTCCGTCTGTTATCTAAACTTACGTTCTATTATGTCAAGGGTATTTTCTGGGTCATATAGTACTAGATCCCCTTTTTTGTCTTTGAATTCCATGTATGCAATCGCAGTTTTTAATGTTAATATGTCGCATATAATATTTCTAAACTCCCTCCACTCACGCACAGCATTGTTTGATGTTAATCATAGTACCCAAACAGGATTTTATTTTGTTAGCTAGGATCTTACTAAATATGTTCCAATCAGTATTTAGGAGAGAGATTGGTCTCCAGTTCCTTAGGTCCTTATCGTTTCCTTTCCTCTGTATATCAATGCAAGTAAAGACACTCCATTTTTCCGTCATTTCGTAATGTAGAAAGATATTGTTATAAATAAACTCTAGTACTGGGATTAAAAGTGTTTGGATAGTAACATAGAAGCCTGACAATAAGACGTCAGAACCAGGTGATTGGCCTTTATGAAATTGATTGATTTCTGCTTTGTTTCATCTGATGATATAAATGTTTCACACTGAAACATAGAGTCTTGTGAAATTTGCACAAAGTTTATAATTCTAGATTATTTTTATATCTCATCCTGCGTATTATACAAATCATCATAGTAACTGTATATTTCTTTCAATACATTTGCACATTTATTTCAAATAGAGCTTTTCCCAATTTTACTCAATCTATCTTCTTTATTTCCTCTTTTTTTTCTTCTCTTCCCTACGATGCATCCCTCTTGCTTTACTTATAGAGAGATTAATTTACCAGCCTTTATCTTTGTTCCCGTTTATTTCTATTCTTGTACTGGCCCATATTTTCTTCAAGCTTCTACGTCTTCGGTTTGTACCATACTGTTTATCTTATTACATCTTCTTTCACATCCCCTTCCTTGGTTCTGTTTAAATGAGCAATACTTGTTTGTTGTTTTGATTTCCCCTTTAACTACCTCTCACTCTTATAATATGTTTTAATGTTCCTTATTTAAAAATGGTTTAAAATATTTCCTTTATTATTATTTTCTTCTAAGATTAATTAGTTATCTTCCAAAACCCGTGACAACATTTTCTTCTGTTCTCTATGTTTAGTACTATATTAGTAGTATTGGGATCTGAAATGTCCACTTTTCAATAGCTCGTTTTATCATCAATATATTTCCTACTTCTGATGTATAAAATTTATCAAGGCCACATTTACTATTGCCATGTTTGTAAGTATTTTCTTTCTTGGTCAGATAACAAATTTTATATGAATTTGTAATGTTGTTTATATCAGTAAAGTTATCTATTTGATTTGCAATTTTGGTGTCAGCAGCAAGACAACAATAATAATAACAAAACAGAATAATAGATGGGATAGTGCTTCTATGACTTTCGAAGAGGTGTCAAAAGCGGCAACGGTAGTAGAGGTGGTATAAAAATAACATGTAGATAATTTAATTGTAACCGTTAGAAAGGTAACATTAATGGTAATAGTTGGGTGATGATACTGTTCATTGAAGTGCTGAGAGGAGATTTCATTTAGTGGTTGCAAAATTGGCCGTGGTAGTAGTGGTGGTGGTACTTGTAGGAAGAGGAGTAGATAGAAGAATGACTTGGTTGATAATAAAGGCACTTTTAACATATTATTGGCTATAGCAAGCCAAGGAATTGGAGAAAAGTGACCTTAACAGCTAGGCAGTGGAAACGGGCTGGCCTGGACTGATATCGAACAAGTGACACTTGGATTACGTGTCCAGCTTTCTAATAACTGAGCTACCGCGGCTCCCCCAGAAAAAGGAATGGGGGAAGGAGGAGTTCAACTCTCAGCGGTCGTATCTGCCCGACTGACAAATAGAGAGAAAGAACAGACCGACCGACCGACCGACCGATAGATATATAGATAGATAGATCAGCAATCCAAGTACTCTGGTTATTGAATTTGAATAAATAAACTGAGATACATGTACGCAACCATCAGAGTCTGCTCTCAGACTTTTATCCTTATTAATACTTCCGTGTTATTTTATTTATTTACCTTCCTTTTCATAAGCAAAGAAAGCTGTATACGTATCGCAGTAGAAGTCCTTGCACTCATAGTTTTCAATTACAAACTTCAGCCGGGAAAGGTTAACTGTTCATAACCTTGTTCATCGCTCAGTGTTTTGCAGATTCTAAGTAGGTTTTGGTGGGTATGTTACTAATAACAGGCTGTTGGTCGGGGAAAGGAAGACAACAACGCATCTGATAATTCATCCCAAACCCTCGCAAATTCTCTGCATTGATTGGTGGGTTTGTTTATAATAGCACGCTGTTGGTCGGGGAAAGGTAGACAAGAACACACCTGATAATTCAGGAAACTTTCGCACTGAGGGATTTATAGATTTTTTTTGTAAGTATCAGTCTTTTTATATTAATATTAAACAACACAAGTGCACATTTAGTTTATCTGTTAACAGCTGGGCAAATACTTCCTTGTCAACATGTTTGTAAATACAAATCTAGCTTCATAATTACGGTACCTCGTATTTAGTCAATTCATTTGTAAGCGTCAGGCTGACGACACAAGTACGCATTCATATTACATATGTTTACAATTACGGGAGATCATATTTAATCCATGTATGGAGTGCTACTGAAGTGACATTACATTCGAATGTATTTATTATCATGAATATCATTACATAACATGGTTTAGTTCAAACTTCATTCTGGTTTATAAACTGCTAATTGTTGTGTACGACGTGTGGGACTGTAATGCCATTCAGAAGCACGCTGGGAAATACACTTGTTGAAATGTCATTAATTTGTTTTAAGGCCCAATATTTTGGAGAAAAAAGAAACGGAGTAACAGACTGGGGTGGGTAGGTGGGGGAGGGGCGTTATTTTGATCGTTTCTGTTAGTTGAAGTCGCATTTTACCCAGATATGATAGAACGAAGCTGCAGATCGATTAGTTTTTATAACTGGCAATGCCTTATAATAGTTACTAAGAAAATTACGGTACATAACAAAATACAAATAAATTTTAAAAAAAGAAAACTTTCTTCTATCAGACTTATTACATAGGTGTTCGACTTAAACTTTTCGGCGAAATATAAGGAAAATCGCTTTGAACTACACGAATAAGATTTTAATTCTGATGAACGTCACATTACGTGAATACTAATTTCTAGTGACTAACGTGTAAGACTACTAGGAAGATGAAGCACCCGAATGTGTGCGATGGATGATACTTGCTTGCCATTGATCGATCCATTTTACATTACATCTCTCAGTATGATAACTCTGATTTTTCACGGCATAGGATTAATATTGTCTGCGTGTCATATCGGAGCGTTTTGGGTGAAACCGTCTATGATGTCCGCTAACATCGGACATTTGCTTCTAAAAATAAGAATTGTTACGGCTAGAGGTTTTAAATTATATAACTCAACGAAAAATGACACACATTTCTTTAGTAAAATCAACAAATAATGTATTTATCTAAGTTAATTTTAGAGACACTGTATTGTGAATTAAATCCCAAATAATGAAAAATGTCCTATCACAAGTCCAAACGTATAGAAAGTTTATAATGATCTCCAGTAGTCTTGAATGTTCTAATGTACCACAATGATGCAATGCATAATGTCTTCCAGTGAGTTCACAACATTTCCAAAATAATGCGTTAATCAAAAGTTAAAGAGTATTTAGTAATTCCACTTCTTATGTATATTTAATTTGCATTGTTTGTTTATTAGTTTTTTAATTGTTTTTATTTCATTATATGCTGTGGATAATTGTATTTTTAACTTGACCTTGTCCAAAATAAATTTTATTTTCTACCTGACCTGAATCATTGTTATTGTTTAGTTCTGTAAAGAACTAATACATAGCTAAAATTTTCGTTATGAGTATAGGTTATTTTCTTTGCCTGAGTCAAGGACATTGTGTTTGCTATGTTCTTTATTATAATTTTAGTAATAGTCTTTCTAATAATACCAAAGATTTTATCTTATAAACATCTGGAACCTTCTCGAATAAAATTTTCCATTAGGTAATAGTTTTTTTTAGAAAATGTTTATTGTGGTCTGAAGTCAAGTAGAGGACTATATAATCTTGTTTTTTATAGAAATTATTTATTTGTGCCATAATATCTTAGCAGATTCAGTTATATTATTCTTGTGTCCAGAAATTCAAATAAGTTGGAAAATAAATCATTTGTTGAATTTTACAAAGCTTGTGGCTTCTCACTCTTTTCTATTACTAATCTGAAGGGGGCCCCGAGTGGCCGAGTGATCTAATGCGCTCACCGTTCCAGATCACTGCTATCTCACTTATGTCTGACTCGGTTCGAATCTTAGGCTCGGCTAACGTGGGTACGTGAGAAAGCTTGCCAGTAGCTTCTCGTGGGTCGATGGTTCTTCCCGGGGTTTTCCAGGGTTCTTCCTCCACCAGTTATACTGGCTACCATGTATAGTCTATCTTGTGCTGAAAAGTGAAGTTAAACCTTACAACAACAACAACAACAACAACTAATTTGAAGACCACAGAGTCATCATAAATTAATAATTTAAATAAATAATTCCTCTCGAATGGTATCTAAATAAAACTGTGAAGGATTTACAAAGGCTGATATTAAAGTTGGAATGAATTATTTGTTTATCAAATTCCTATTTATGCAAAGTTCTCGAGACCTATAACGTCATAGAATATGAAAATATCCAAAACCAAGCCTGTTTTATAGAATGTTCTGAGCTAATAGGAGTAGTATATATAGATGAGGGTTTGAGCTCAAAGACGGTTTTAGCCTAAAATGCCCTCACCCCATCAAAAATAAATATATTATGACATTTTTTCATCACCTTAGATATCCCCTCTCCATTAAAAACCACCCTCTTATCTCAGAAAATGAAAAATAAATTGAAACCCAAAGAGGGTTCTAGCCCAATAGATTTTTTCCAAATGAAATATTATATATAATGTATCACTATAATTCAATCCGACATGTTGGATTTGATCTGACAAACAAATTTTGTAAGAGATTTAATTCTATCAAATCAGCCTCAAGTTATACTGGTATAAAAACTAAAATAATAAGCGATTGTATTAAAAAAGTTGGATATCATATATCACCAAAATATGGGTCAGTATGGCTTTTCGCGACTGAAAATGATATGAGAATAGCAGGTTGGGCAGATGATGTGATGACATTTATTGACAATATGGTTGATATTTTATTTGATAATGATATTACTAAACCTATAAATATTTGTTTAAAACAATAAAAATATAGTCCTTAAGGACTGTTTGAAGATGATTATATACATATGATTATGATTATGATTATATACATATGATTATATCTTGATTACGGACAGCACAGTTTAACCCCATGTGACCCCCTAGGTTGCCAAATGACATCCTAGCAGGATCAGAGGTCACATATAAACTTATCCTAGGACAGCACATTTTAACCACATGTGATCCCCTAGGTTGCCAAACAACATCCTAGCAAGATCAGAGGTCATATATAAACTTAATTAAGGACAGCACAACATATAGACTTAATTATAAACTTAATTAAGGACAACACAATATATAGACTTAATTAAGGTATGATTATGATATGATGATGGGGGGGCGCCTTGTCTACGTCCAACAGATTTTATACACTCGCCCCCCATACACAAACCCCGGGGGAGTGAAAAAGTTCACCCACCACGTAGTGGTATGATAGGAGAGTTTATTTTGTCTGTTGTGGATGTTGAGGAAATTCTCCGGACACCCCCACCCTTTTAAAAATGACGTCCAGAGTCTACCCGACGATTTCGTCCGTGACGGGAACGGAACTCATGGCGTCAGTATCAGAATCCAGCAATCTCACACTGAGCTATGAAATTCAGTTATATATATAGTTAAAAAAGTTATCATATAGTTACCGAACAGCATTACATTTTCTGATTTTGAAAACAAGTAATTTTACATTATATTATCTAATTCTGAAAACATTATTATAAGTAAATCGAGGAAAAACATAATTTTTGATTTTATATTGTACAGAAAAACGAATCCTAATGTTAGCTAAACTATATAAGATCGACCGTTTCCAGTGATACTAACGAGTGGACTGAATGAAATACACATACGTTATATATAAGTCGAAGCTAAACTAAAAGATCTGAATCTAAAAACATTATTATAAATAAATCATGAAAAAACATGATTTTTGATTTTATATTGTACAGAAAAAACGAAATCCTAATGCTTGCCTGAATTACGACCATACAATTATCTTTGACAGAAAATCGGCTGTTGCTAAGGATACTGGCTGAATGACGGCATTACTGCAGAAAAACAATCAATATTCTGTATTACGCAGTTGGACTTATACCATAGTAAATATGTTATTTAAGTAGGACGAATTGTTAGTTATTTCGGTAAATACAGAAATGATACCAGGATTTGTAGATCTTAAAATACTATCAGATTTACAAATCTATTATATTTCATTAGCAAAAAAAAAAAAAATAAAAATAAAAAATATACGAAACAGTATATATGCTATGTTTGATTGGAACAGTATTATCTCCCTTTTAAAAACAGATATGGTACACAGAGTTATATTTCTTGACCAACACACAATGTCTCGACGTTTGCTATTAAGTAAAATATGCTATCGTGATTATATAAATAAAATTTAATTCTACCAGATACTTTACGACGACATTCAAATAGTTCTTTCATCGCTATCTTACTGAGAAGATACTTACTACCTTTCACGTATACCTTCGACCTGTCCAGGTCTATATTAATTTTTGTATACTGGTACTGGCTTATCGGATTATGCAAATTGTTATATTTTAATGCAAGCTCGTCTCGTAAACTTTCGAGATAACTAAAGTTTTGCTGTCATCTGATTTGATAAGGGAGAGTTTGATTCTGTCAAATTTACTAAAACAAATACCTGAAATTTCATCGTTAAATTCAAAGGATAATTGCTGGTTATTAACCATTATGTTTTTTAATTTTGCTATTAACTCCATCTGCTAATGTTAAATTTTCAAACATTATTTCTAATGTTTAGACAGAATTACTTGTATAATGTCCAAGCGCTAGTGTGTTAATTCCGTCACTGCAATATCTTTTATCATCAAAATTACTTAGTCCCCGTTTTATGATCGTATCAGTTTCAAGTTTATGATGATTTGTTCTGATAACATTTGTTTTGATAAAACTGACCATTATTGTTTAGCGCTGCTTTAAAATCGTCAAAATTCATCATCTTTTTCACATATCCTCGAGGAATACCTTTTGCTTTTTTTGTAAGTTTATTGTCATCTAATATGACAGCATACATTTTGCTCTTTAGTCCAACAAATTCCCTAACTGGCATAAACATAAACTCATCTTTCATTTTTCCAGTAACATTTTGATTCCAATTATCTTGAAATCCACTACATGCTGGATAATCTGATAAATCGAACAGATTTGTATTATTGTAAATATCTTCATAGGCATCTTCACATTTTATATTATAAACTAGCGAATCTGTATCAGTAAATAGCAACTCCGAATCTGGCCACTGCTTTTTGGTAAAATTATAGTGAAAATCGTACATCAGCCACTTTGATATATCAAGTACAGCTGCACCAACATAAATAGGTTTATTTAACTTTAAATTTGTCTTTCGTCGTTGTATTGCAACAAGATTTTCATTAAATATTTTCATACTAACAAAACCATCATCATTAACTAATTTATTTCTGCGACTTATATCATTAACAATTTCTATCGAGACTCTCTTGCGAATATTTTCCATCGTCTTACCGAACACCGAGTTGTTCATCAACTTGAAAAAGTTTTTCTCAAATTCGGTTTTAGCCACAGCACGACGTTTCGTATTTAGATCAATATAATTTGCCATCCACTTCGACTGATTAAACTTTAGCACGCGGTGGACCTTTCTCAGAATTAATCCAGCATCTACTGCTTGTTTTAAATTTTTGTAATGCATAACATAATTTCTTTTATCTAACAAATTTGGAACTAACTTATTAACAATCGAATTTTTTGCTGTTGTCGTTGCTCGTTGTTCAGGCGATAATAAACTATAATTAATCATCATTGACTCTGCGCAAAACGGATAATCGTTATGTAGATCATGTAGCGAACTAGGATAATCTAGATTAACTTCAACAAAATATGAAATATCGGAAAAATCGATATTAATTTTTCTAGGTAAATCTTTTTCAGTTTCTTTAAGAAATTGATCTGGAGTTATCCAATGAAATCCACTACACGGCATTGGTTCTGACATTGCATAGACATACAAATTATTGGCGTCCAGATAAATGATGTAACTCGACGGGAGATTTTTATCATAATTTTTTAAATACTTGTTATTAGCAGCTGCATATTTCTTTGTTATAACGCTAATTCCGCCTCTGATACCTTTTTCAATAAAGTTAAACATATCGACATCTGTTAAGAGATCTAGTTCTATTTTGCTTGTTTTTAGAATAGCGTCCCAAGATAATCCTGGAGAGGAATAATACCAACAGGGGTCTAATCCATAATTGCTGTAGCTTACTTGACGAAAACTCTCAAAAACATCTGCTAGCAATAATACATCTGTTTTCAAATATAGATCATGATAATCACCAAATGTTTTGCAACTAAATTTATTCCAAATATATTGTGCATATTTGTATTCGTCATCTGTGATATTTTCATTTTTGAGTTGCGAGTAAAATTTATCTTTGCCGGGCAGAGAAGTTTCATTAAATCTGCTCCAATCGTCGAGATACTCGTACGGAAATATATCTTTTTTTGTCAGATTGATATAGTTTTCACTGAAGCAACCTTTTAGGTTATCGAAATTGCTACAACCTTTAAGAAGTTCATCTAATGATGCTGCCATAAATTGCAGACTGTCAATAAAACGTAATTTACCGAGCGTCACCGACATATACTTTTCAAAATTATTTGGAATACATTTTATTACATTATTTAATTTTAGTTTAGCTTTAATATTTTCATCACCAAAAGCTTCTACAATAATATGACTGTCATAGCCACGAAAGTTATGCAAAACGACAGGTATAAAATCTGGCGCATGAAATTATAAATTACAACTGTAATGAGCTGTTCCACGATATTGACCGGTCAAATGACAATGATCTCGCACCTTATCACGGGCTCCGTTGGAGTCTACCAACAACTTTTCACAAACATGACAATTAACTGCCTCATCGAAATCGAGTTGTTGTTTAGACGTTATTTTCATCGGAGCTGTTTTAAGTAATCTGTTAGAAATTTTATTAACTTCGTCTATTAAATTTTTTAATAGCCATACGGCAGGATTTCACCTCTATATAACTTTATCGGAGTTAAAAATTTATCGTTAGCACAACAAACTACTTTATAAGCTACTTCGCAAGGAATATGCTGTTGTATTTTTCTAGTACTGGATTTATTCGGATTATTTTCTGCTCCAACCACAGGAAGGAGTAGACACTCGAAATCAGCGTAAATAACAAAAGGAATATTTAGTTTATGATCATAATTTTTAAATTTTAATATTTTTTCTTTTTCGTTAGGCATACTTATTCTTTGAACATTGACACAGTATTTGAGATGCTTCTGCAGTCTTCCATTGCTAGAAAAACCGTGCAAACATCTATAGCAGAAATATTTTTTATTTTTATTTTTACTGTACTGTTTGCCAACTAGTCCGTTAAAGTTTTTTATCCAACAATAATGTCCTCGATAAAATAATACATTTATTGTATTTTGTGTAGCATTTTCTGAGATATATCTCGGGTAAACGTTTTCGCGCTCATCTAGTCCGAAAACATTTCCTGAGATACTGTTTTGTTTTTCAAACTTTGGTATATAATTTTCTGCTACTGGAAAAGTTATTCCTAAAAAAATTAGTTCGTCTTTGTACGGAAAATACTTGTTAACGCGATCAGCATTTTTTTCTTTTGGAAACATCGCAGAAAGAATAGACCATTGAAAACATTTGTCATCATCGTTTTTGACATTAATACAGCATTTTTTGTTTTTAATTTTTTGAGGGAGATCGACGTAGCCAGCGCTATTAGCGCCGCTGCCGTGAAGTACGTTATATTTTGCTGTGTGAAATAAAACTTTTTTTTATCATTTCAAATTTCCAACCTGATCCTGATGAAGTAAATTCTTCTAATTTTTTGTTTATTTCTTGATGTATTTCATCGCCGACCATGGCAATGTTTGTTCCAGTCAATATTTTTCTCGATTTTGCTGTTAAATATGGTTCTAAAATTTTGCTGTCAAAACTTTTTGTTTCAAAAATTACATCAAGTATATCTTCAACTGCGTGCAACTTTGATAAAATCGTATGATATTGGACTATAAGTTTGATACTTTTATGAGCCACAAGTTCTTGAGCAATAACAGGTTGTAAAAGATGAAATAAATTTGTGGAGTTAAAATTTGCTAAAATATTTTGATCATCAAGTTTGTAACTGTTATCGTAACCAGAAAATGCTGAAGCATTTTTTTTCTGATTTGATGATGTTCTTTTTAGCAATATCTCGCAATTTTAACATTATATATATAATAATATTTTATATTTAATTGAATTTTTTAAAATTCCTAATTAGAGATATAAAAAACCTTATAGTATAATGACGGAAATTTTGTGATATCTGCCACTGACAGCGGAAGAGCAAGAAGCTCATCATGTTCACCCAATGTACAACTTATACGCTGCAAATGCACTTGGTTTTGTTATTAATATAAAATCTAAAAAATCTATCGGCACACCAACACCAGCTGGTATGTTAATTTCAGTAAAAGGCGATGATACAGAAAGAATTGAAATGTTTAGAAAAGATTTTATTTATACTTTGTTTTGCGGCGATATTCCAGAAGGACAACGAGTATACAGAGCAAATAGCGCAGTTGCTGATGATAATATTGAAAATTTATCATTACAAAATGAATTTCAACCTCATCCAGTATTTGATTTATATGAGACAAATGACCAAGGAATTATTTGACATAAAAAAACTAAAAATGTATTAGGAAATTTACATGATACTGGTTATTTACGAGTAGTAGTACGTGGTATAAAAACTAACCATGTTAATTATATGTCACATCGTTTTGTCTTTGAAACTTTTAACGGACTAATACCTAATGGTCTAGATGTTGATCATAAAAATGGTATTAAAACAGATAATCATTTAGAAAATTTAGATGTGGTTACGCAAAAAGAAAATACTAGAAGAGGAATTAGTGGTGGTAATAATTTTAAAAATCCGGCTAAACAAATAATTTCAATAAATCTTGAAACTTATGAAGAAATAAAATTTAAATCAATAACAGCTGCTGCAAAATATCATAAAATTAATCCAAGTGTAGTAAAAGGAGTAGCTGATGGTGATAGAAAATCAGCAACGTCAATGTTGACATTTGATAGATTTAGTTTTAAATACGATAATTAATAATATTTTCTATATCATTTTGAGTAAGACAATTATGACTAAATTCCATTACATCGTCGCGATTAAATCGTAACGTCATCATTTTATTTGTATCAAGTTTTATTTTATCTGCTGCTGCTAATAAAAATTTGTCAGAATCGCCTAATGTTATCATAACATCAACAAAATAAAAACTATGTCCCAACAAACAATTTCGAATTGCCTCAGCTAGTTCTTTCTGATTTAGTATATTAACTTTTTGATGACCTTCATTGTAACGTACACATTTAAAACCTACTATATTATTATTAACTATAGCTAACATTGCATTTCCATCAGCTGCTGCATCTGGTCGTGCTATACCAAGATTATCACAAGCAGCATTAAGTAAAACTCTTGTAGCGTTTACACCAGCATCTGCAGCTGGTGCGGCTATACCCAGCGCAGGAGCATAAACAATAAGAAAATCTCTCACATTTGCAGCACTTCCATCAGCATTAACTCCAGCTGCAACTGCTACTCTTGGAATAAATTCTCTAGATGTCGCATTTCCAATTCCAGTATCTTTAAACCACATCATATTAATTGCATTTGACCTGGAATAGTCGTCGGAAAATGAAATAATATTTAAGATTGTACTTGCAACTTGTAAGTGATCTGAAATATTTCCGACAGGTTGATTGGCCAGCTGATATTTAGCATCTTTAAATAAACACCAACCATCATTTATAAGAGCTACTTCTGTTCCAGCTGCAATTACGGCAGGTGGAACAGCTACTGTCATAATCTGGCGACGAACTTCCAACATTGCTTTATGAGGAAGTAAAAATACGTCCTCGTCTCGAGTATTAAATGTTCTGGGGCCATTCTTATTAGGTTCGTTAAAATTTTCATCGAGATATTCAACGTATTCGAATTCTGTTACTGTGTCGTCTGTGTCATAAGTTTCTGCTAAATCGAGATAATTTTTAACAGACATTTTTTTATTTATTAGGTTATACAAAATTATTGCGGCGTTGTTACTTTAGATATTATTTTTTGTATAATTTCTTCTCCTCGTGGTGATGAAAGTTTTTTTGTCGTTGTTATCATTGCGCGTTGAGTTTCTTTTGTTGGTGCGATTTCTGAAATAGCTTGTTTGATTGTCATTATACCACGTTGTGGATCGACTTTGATTTTATCAGCTATTTTTTGCCCCACGGCAGTTCCAGCAGCAGATACAGCTCCAGTAGCAAAAGCTTTTGACGCGTCAAGTGCAATTGGTGCAACTTTATAAGCTATTCCTGGAACATTTTCTATAATTTTAGCAAATATATTTCCCAAAAATCCTCCTACTATTTTTCTTCGGTAAACTTTTTTCTCTGTTTCAATATATCTGAGGTTGCATAATTTTACTTCCAAATCTTTTAGCTTTTCTTAGAAAATATGTTTACTGTTCGCGCAGGTGTAAATAATAAGTAACAATTTCATTATTAAGATCTAACTGTCTTCCAGACTGATCTATCAACTGCGTATTTACTTCTGTTATTTGATTTTCAACGTTTAACGGATAATAAATAACCTGACGTGGACTAATTTGCAGAAGAGATCCCGGCGGAACGTCTGGTGAAAAACTATATATCGTTTGTCCTTTACTACCTTTAGCTGAATAAGATTCAGATGCAGTAGAGCAATTAATTAATATTGCGTTTACATCAGTTATATTTACTGGATTTTCACCGTCATACGTTATGGGTTTGTCGGGAATAACAGTACCAAGTGCATCATAACTAAATCCTATCAGTGATGCAATACTTTTGTGTGATAAAAAATTAACTATCATATTTTTTAATGTCATTCTAGCGCGTAGCGTTTTATAATTTGGTGTTAGCTCAAAATTATCAGCTACACCTTTATTTTTTGTTATAAGTTCTTTTATTATTTTATTTAAATCAGCAATATTATAAGCTCCTTGTGGAATTTTTAATTTTATAAATTTGTGTTCTGTCCGCCCTGAAGTTGGTGGAGTATGTGGATGAGTAACAGCAAATGCAAATTCATCGTTAATTCCAGTTTTTACATTAGCCATAGCATGCCAACAAGTGCAGGAAATTAGTCCAATTTCATATTGTTTCTCACGATCTAGTTCTATTGGCGGAATATACTTTACTGAAAAATTTGCGCTATCTTTATCAGATTGACTAGGGTCTAGCAATAATGTTGCTGACATTTTTTATATAAAATCATTACACAAATTTATAAAATTAAATCGCCGCGATTACATCAAATCGTGATATAAAGTTCTGTATTCGTCAGATGTTAATAAATTTTCTGATCTCAAATTATCAAGTATGTCAATAATTTCATTGTCAATTTCAGCACCAACATTTCCAGCTTCTTTTGATGATATCAATAGCATTAATCTGCCTATCATTTCAGTAACTGATGAAAATATTCTAGCTCCAGCTCCTCCTTTTTCTAAAAGTTTTTTTAATCGATCATCATCATAATATTTAAATAATTTTCAAAAGTGTACCCTCCTTTTTCAGCATATTTTTTATCTCTAAATTTTGATGCAGTATTTTTAAAAACACTAGCAATAACAGCATATCTAGCTTTTTAAAAAAGTTCTTCAATACTTTCCATTGGAACTGTATCAATTTCTCCGTAAGCTCCTACATTTTTTGTTATGATATCATTTAATTTTTTAATGAGATTATCGTATTTATCTTTCTCCCAATTATACATATTATCAACGTCAGAAATGTCATTTTTTTCTATTAAATTAGAATATTCTTCTGATGTTATTTCTTCTTTTGCTTTGTCTTTATATTCATCACGATTTCTTTTATATTCACGTTCTGAACTTAGTAAATCTTCTTCGATCATTATAGGAGCTGGTAGTGTATATGCTGATTCTTCTTGTCTTTCATCTAATAATTTTGTTTCGGCACTTACACCACTACTATGATGACTACGGTATTCGTTATTTCTTATATTATTAATAACTTCAATATAAAGATCAGCGATAATTCCATGTCGATATAATTTAATGTCATTATAGTAATTTTGATTTTCTAAAACTACTTCGCTGAGATGCTCATCACCCTCTTTTTTTATTTCGTTTAATTTTGCAATTTTTTCCGTCAGCTTTAAATTCATCTTTGTTAACATCATGTATTCTCACATTCTTAAAGTTATATTTTTTATTAAAATCTTCATATTCATTATCTGTTATTTTGCTATTTATATTTTCTAAATTAAATTCAAATCTTCTTTTTTCTTCTGCAATTTCTCTCTCTCTTCTAAGTTTTTCTTCTTGTTCTAACCTTCTCTCAATCGGTCCAACTACTACTGATTCTGCTAATCTTTGTTGAAGATCCAGTGGATTATTCAACAACCTTCTTAGTTCAGTTCGTCTTGCAGCAGGATCAGCGATATTTGCTACAAGTGCCTCAGCTAATCTTTTTTTTTTCCGCATCAGATCTAGTAATAATTCTTCCAGCAGCTGCTTCTTGTTGTTCTTTAACTAGTCCGAGTAAACCTTTTTCTTGTATTTTTTTAACTTCTTCTGATAATGGTTTAGGTTCGGGTTGTTTTCCAAGTAAAGCTTCAGTAACTGGTCTAAGAGCGGCGGCTGTTGTTTCTGCTGCAACCACTTGGCCACGTCGTGCTTGCTGTACTTGCTGCTTAAATTTTGCTTGAGACTGCGCAAGTTTTTTTAGATTTTCTATATGTTTTCTGTACTTTGCTTGTCTTTGCATTAATTATATACTATTTTGTATAAAAATTACTGTAGATACTTTTCAATACAACATCGAAACATTTTACTTGTATCATTTGTCAGTTTATCAAACAAAAAAAAAAGTCATATTTATTCGCCGTTGCTTTATGATATAATTCAATAAATTTATCTTTTGTTACATCACCACATTGCTCGTTCGTGATATTTCTAACATCGACATTGTCAAGTCCTGGAAATAATATAAAACAAACAGTATTTCGCCTAATAAATCTGTCAACATTTTAAAAACCTTGGGCGAGATAAATAGAATTACATTTTTTATTTCGCGACAGTGAAAAATATGATCTTATTTTATTCATTTCCTCGTTGTTTAGCGGAATATCATCAAAAACAACTATCTTGTGTTCGGACGAATCAAGTTGATAAACTGGAACGAGATCTTCTGGTTGTTTGATAATAAAAAAATCTTCGCCAGCCTCAAGATCATCATGACGTTTGTTATTATAATTGTTAAGTAGCTCGTACTTATCTTGTTGCGGGTTAATCGTATAAATATAAACGCGATCGTAGTTAAAATTATCTCCTAGAAGTAAATTCATAAGCAAGTTTGTTTTTCCCGATCCAGTTCTTCCAACAATAAGATAATGACAATCTGGAAGTTCATTGTTATGTTTATGTTTCACCAAACGTTCTGTATCAAAATTTAATATCGATGATTTTGCCATTATTGTTATACAATTTTATGCTATATAAAAAATTGTCAGACGATAAATAAATAATGAGCTATTATACAAAATTTGGAACATTAGTAAGAGATTCATCAGCTGAAAGTACAACAATAACAGACGGTAAGGTTGATTTATCAGGCTATCTAAAAAAGTCCGGCGACACAGCGGCGGGAAATCTGTTTATGTCAAATCAACGAGTACTAGAGTTAGAAACGGATTATCCGCCAATAAATGTCGTTAATACACAAGCTGTTAGTTATGCACAACTTAAATTAGTCGACAATAATAAACTAGATAAATCTGGTGGAACTTTAAGCGGTAACTTAGATATGTCAGGGAAAAAAATTATAAATTTAGAGACCAGGTATCCGCCAGCAAACTTAAATCAAACTCAAGCGGTAAGTTATTTGCAGTTAAAGTATGTTGATGATAACAAACTTGATAAAATAGGTGGGACAGTTACAGATAATATCAATATGTCAGGAAAAAAAATTATAGACCTTGGAAACCCAGCCGCATATACAGATGCAGCAACAAAAAAATACGTCGATGATCAAGAATCTAAGTACGTATTAGTCAACGGTGGTATAATGCGTGCATTTCTCAACATGAACAATAATGGTATTAATAATCTCAGAACACCAGAAACAGATTTTGACGCTGTAACAAAGAAATATGTAGACGATAATAAACTTGATAAAATAGGTGGGACAGTTACAGGTAATATCAATATGTCAGGAAAAAAAAATTACATACCTTGGAGACCCAGCCGCAGAATCAGACGCAGCAACAAAAAAATACGTCGACGATCAAGAATCTAAGTATGTGTTAGTGCACGGTGGTATAATGCGTTCATTTCTCGATATGAACAATAATAGTATTATTGGTCTCAGAACACCAGAAACAAATTTTGAAGCTGCAACAAAAAAATACGTCGACGATAGCAACATTCCGACGGTAACAGCAATAACAACAATCAACGATGGAATGATCACATTCAGAAATGATTTTCCAATCACGTACAAACGTTCTTAAATTTTCGTAGAAATATAAACAAATCTATTAATGATTTTTTTGGAAGTCCAGCGGTTGTAGATATTAAACTTGCTGAAATTAACATAAAACTAAACGATATTATTAACGGAATTCCTAATATCATTGAAAAAACGAATCTGATTAAAATTCCTCACAAGCAGATCATCAATGTGGTATACACAGTAGCATCAGGATCATCAACATGGACACCGAGCGATAACACTCTCGAACATACCGCAGAAGTAACTGGGTTACACAGGCTATCCGTGTACGGTTTGGAAATTACTGCGGCTACTTCATCATCACCGAATGTATATTATAATCCTCTACTGGTGATGCTAACCAAGGACATCAAAGAAACATTTACGTTGACATCAACGGAAATGCCCCCGAGACGTTACTGGTGGTGTTTGGAATTCGTTGCTGAAACTTTTAAAGTATAATAAATCAAACCCAGGGACTGGCACTATTGTATAAAATATGTAAACAAATATTATATAAATGAAAAAAAAAATATAGTTGATTTTCATCATATTTCAGAAAAAATTCCAAAACAAGATGTGGACGCTCTAATGCAATATTACAAATTTTATCATAAAAAACTTTGGTGCGTAAAAAAATGTTACAAATACTATAATAGAATACTTCTAGTGATATCATATTTGCCACTCTTAATGACTAGCTCCGGTATAATTTCAAGTGGAGCATCATTAAATCCGTTTTTGTTAATAATATCTGGTGTCGGTGTTTCTCTTGGAACAGCGTGTAAAAAAATTGAGCCTCGTCTTGCGACTAAAACAAATGCTTGTAAAACAGCAAGTATCACCTATAAAAAATTACTTGATCAAATACGATCTTATTTGTGGGGTATAAAATATGATATGGACGATTTAATACGCGAGTTCCGTATTATTGACAGTATGTTAACATATATTCTGCCAATGAGAGTCAGCAGATATGAAAAAGATTATCATAAAATATGGGTTACAACAGTAGATGTTTAATTTTGTATAGCTTTAGTAATACCATTATCAAATAAAATATCAACCATATTGTCAATAAATGTCATCACATCATCTGCCCAACCCGCTATTCTCATATCATTCAGTCGCGAATAACCATATTGACCCATATTTTGGTGATATATGATATCCAACTTTTTTTAATACAATCGCTTATTATTTTAGTTTTTATACCAGTATAACTTAAGGCTGATTTAATAGAATTAAATCTCTTACAAAATTTGTTTGTCAGATTAAATCCAACATGTCTCTTTGATTGACAGAATGACATTATATATAATATTTTCAATCTCTAATTAATTTTGTCTAAACTTTATAGTATAGGGCTGTAATAGTAGTATTGATATTTGAGTTGTTCCTATCTCAGAGACCCCCTACCCCAACAAAACAAATTTTGTCAGAAATGAAAGTCATCATTTTGAGCTAAAAAAAAGGCTGCTGACAAAAATTTTAACGTATAACGTTTTGGAGTGGTAGGGGGTCTCTGAGACAGGAACCTGAAAATACCTATACTACTCGTACTAGTCAGAAATCGACAACGCAGTATACAGTACGCCTGTCAGGCTGTTCCTATATCAAAGCACCTTTGCGAAATTTGCTGCAGGCCTTGTCGTTGCAGGATATGACTTTTAGCCACCAGAGGAAACGCAGCATATACTAACAACTCATTGTCAAACTGCTACTTCATATCATTCATCTTATGCAGACGAACGGATGTCAACAACTGAAGCTCACTGTCACTTGCCCCCTACGGTACTGACACTGGAGAAGGACGGACAATTAAAAGATTAAATAGTGAGCAAGGCCGACGGTCTAGGTGTATAAAATATAAAAATGATAAGGTGAAAGGTATACCAGTTTAATAAACTATATCATGGTATTCAACAATAACAGGACAATTTTTCAACGCAATTTCTTTCAATCCATGCAAAGACCTATTCAAATTGCCAGTTATTTCATCACGCGAAATTAAAGGTGAGAGTGTTTCCTTCCCAATCCTTCTATGTTACTCATCTGTAACATCCGCATTGCATCCCGATTCGGTACTTCCGGTACCCTTGTCTCCGTTCTCCCGGGCCTGCGCCATCGCAAAACTGCCTATTCTCCTGGCCTTGTGCCTTCGCACAACTGTCTATTCTACCGGCCCTGCGCCTTCGCACAACTGCGTATTTCCACGTGCTCTCCGTGTCTTCTCCTCTCTCTAATCTTCTGGTGGCGCTCTATCCCTCCCGGAAAGCTTCCGGTGGATTTGAAGGGACGTACAATATTGTCTCCTTGATAGATCACACGAGAATTAACACATTCTCACAGACCTTTCATCAGCATAATGGTAACTTAATCATTAGGTCAACTCATACACTCGCATCTAAATATTCCACACACGCTTGTTCTCTAATAAAGGCTATAACAACAACAATAATATCACGACGTCTGATATATAGACACATATCCCTAATTCTCGATATAGTAAACTATCAACATGAACAATATTCCTACGCATTTCCTACCTGACAAATTATAGACACATACAAATATAAAAATGCCTAATTATACGTGCACAAGGCCAACACAGCCTAACTCTGCATAATCCACAACTATATATTCAAGTACAAACAAGTACAAGTTCTAACACAACTCACTATTAAATTCAGTTCTACACCAAGATGCAGCATGGTAGCAGATTACACCATCCACTTCGATTCTATACTAACAACTACATACATTAATCTTGGATAATAATAATTCGCAATACGCAACATAAAAGATTCAATTTCTACTAAATTAAATATATATAATCTTTTTGTATTCTTTAATTTTGGTATTTGTAGAGGATAATCCACGAAATTAAATACGAGCGAATATAAAAACGTTGACAGAAGAATCCATAAAGAAGATAATCTCCTTGTTTGCAAAAGTCGATATCTGAGACCCACAAAAATAAAAGAAACTAGAGTATAATTGCAATTTGAAACAATCACTATGTTTTATCCGATATCACACTTAGTTGGACTTGTAAGCTTGTCTGCCGTATATCACAACTCGTCCACCCGATATATCAGACAGTACATATACAATAATATATCATGTTTCCGCTAATGGCAACAGTCACGTTCTGTTTCACCAATGTCGGTCCTAATGCGAGGGAGACGAGAATGAAATATTTTGACATTTCATGGCGTGCAATAAACTCGTTTATCAGTATCCCTTAAGCGCCGTGTCATAAAATGTTAGGCGAATTTCAGGAAGAAGAAGAGTGAAGGACAAGGTGGAGTCTATGAGCATGAATGAATATTGCCCATGAACATGTATTCTCAAAGCGTTTTCATATATAGAGGCATCAATATCATTAAATGCAATATGACGTATTCAGCTTTATGTCTTAAAGAATAAAAGCAACAGTAAAGAAACATGTATACCCCTGAACATCTACAAATATGGACGGCAACGTTACATTTGTTTATCATATGAAAGGCAAGATTAAAATGTATAGCATTAATATAGAGTTCTGTTTTATTCCCAGGTTTCGGTGGAATTTTCATGTAAATTAGTTTTTATAATATCACATGTCCGACCCTCATAAATGAACAATTACATGACTTATCGTGTTCGAGAATGCACAGAAAGACCTGTCATGAAAAAACATGTGAATCGATGCATTCTGCCATTTATGACAAGATTTGTTATTCACGGAATACGTTAGCTGTGTATAGTTATATCGTGTCATAATCATGATAGTGAGACCACATGATTTAAGGTTTTATCTTTTTTGGTAGAAAGGGGTAGAATCTCTCTCTCTCTCTCTCTCTCTCTCTCTCTCTCTCTATATATATATATATATATATATATATATATATATATATATATATATATATATGAGAGAGATACATTTAAGTGTATGCTTTTAATTGTACCAGATTTATACTAGTCAAGTGTTTAAGACCGTAAGACTGCACAGAATAGTATGTGGTATATTGTGCTCGGCTCATTGAAATATGTTTCTGGTGCACAATGGCTATATTGTAGAATGTTGAGACTTCATCCAATTCATATAATATATTCTTCTTATCATTTCCATGAATAAAGCACACAAAGCTGAGCGAATTTGGGTTTCTATAGTATTCATTTTCATCTAGCACCATAAATTAAATATATCTCTGACATAACATTTAGGCCTAGCCTCTCATTGCTTTCTTAAGCGATGTAAAGGCCAATGGAATTAACCCATAGCTTTTGTCTGTCTCTATATGGCTTTGTTTATAAGCAAAATTAATGAAGACTGGAACCTACTTGGGCAAACCTTTACACGCGCCGGCTGAACAAGTTATTTGTTGGTGCTTTATCGCAAATAAGTCAGCAGGCAATCAAGTCTTTGAAATATAATTTTGCTGTATATATGACCGGCTCAAAGTATCAAAAACTCAAACTAGTATTTCCAGTCCGATACTAAAAACTCAAACTAGTCTTTCCAATCCGATATCAAAAACTCAGACTAGTCTTTCCAGTCCGATATAAAAAAACTCGAATTAGTCTTTCTAATCCGATATCAAATACTCCTATTCTTTCCAGTCCGATATTTGAGACTTTAAGAAAATTTAACTACCTAATGACTAATGACTTTCATCACCATGGGTCAGATATTTTACTTTCAGTGCTGAGTTTTTCATTTCTCTGTGGATGACTGAATGGAAAAAAGTAACAATTCGTTATCAATCAGTCAATCAGTCAAACAAGCAATATATATATATATATATATATATATATATATATATATATATATATATATATATATATATATATAGATAGATAGATAGATAGATAGATAGATAGATTGCTGCCCACGTTTAGTTCCGTCTGTTATCTAAACTTACGTTCTATTATGTCAAGGGCATTTTCTGGGTCATATAGTACTAGATCCCCTTTTTTGTCTTTGAATTCCATGTATGCAATCGCAGTTTTTAATGTTAATATGTCGCATATAATATTTCTAAACTCCCACCACTCACGCACAGCATTGTTTGATGTTAATCATAGTACCCAAACAGGATTTTATTTTGTTAGCTAGGATCTTACTAAATATGTTCCAATCAGTATTTAGGAGAGAGATTGGTCTCCAGTTCCTTAGGTCCTTATCGTTTCCTTTCCTCTGTATATCAATGCAAGTAAAGACACTCCATTTTTCCGTCATTTCGTAATGTAGAAAGATATTGTTATAAATAAACTCTAGTACTGGGATTAAAAGTGTTTGGATAGTAACATAGAAGCCTGACAATAAGACGTCAGAACCAGGTGATTGGCCTTTATGAAATTGATTGATTGCTGCTTTGTTTCATCTGATGATATAAATGTTTCACACTGAAACACAGAGTCTTGTGAAATTAGGCACAAAGTTATAATTCTAGATTATTTTTATATCTCATCCTGCGTATTATACAAATCATCATAGTAACTGTATATTTCTTTCAATACATTTGCACATTTATTTCAAATAGAGCTTTTCCCAATTTTACTCAATCTATCTTCTTTATTTCCTCTTTTTTTTCTTCTCTTCCCTACGATGCATCCCTCTTGCTTTACTTATAGAGAGATTAATTTACCAGCCTTTATCTTTGTTCCCGTTTATTTCTATTCTTGTACTGGCCCATATTTTCTTCAAGCTTCTACGTCTTCGGTTTGTACCATACTGTTTATCTTATTACATCTTCTGTCACATCCCCTTCCTTGGTTCTGTTTGAATGAGCAATACTTGTTTGTTGTTTTGATTTCCCCTTTAACTACCTCTCACTCTTATAATATGTTTTAATGTTCCTTATTTAAAAATGGTTTAAAATATTTCCTTTATTATTATTTTCTTCTAAGATTAATTAGTTATCTTCCAAAACCCGTGACAACATTTTCTTCTGTTCTCTATGTTTAGTACTATATTAGTAGTATTGGGATCTGAAATGTCCACTTTTCAATGGCTCGTTTTATCATCAATATATTTCCTACTTCTGATGTATAAAATTTATCAAGGCCACATTTACTATTGCCATGTTTGTAAGTATTTTCTTTCTTGGTCAGATAACAAATTTTATATGAATTTGTAATGTTGTTTATATCAGTAAAGTTATCTATTTGATTTGCAATTTTGGTGTCAGCAGCAGGACAACAATAATAATAACAAAACAGAATAATAGATGGGATAGTGCTTCTATGACTTTCGAAGAGGTGTCAAAAGCGGCAACGGTAGTAGAGGTGGTATAAAAATAACATGTAGATAATTTAATTGTAACCGTTAGAAAGGTAACATTAATGGTAATAGTTGGGTGATGATACTGTTCATTGAAGTGCTGAGAGGAGATTTCATTTAGTGGTTGCAAAATTGGCCGTGGTAGTAGTGGTGGTGGTACTTGTAGGAAGAGGAGTAGATAGAAGAATGACTTGGTTGATAATAAAGGCACTTTTAACATATTATTGGCTATAGCAAGCCAAGGAATTGGAGAAAAGTGACCTTAACAGCTAGGCAGTGGAAACGGGCTGGCCTGGACTGGTATCGAACAAGTGACACTTGGATTACGTGTCCAGCTTTCTAATAACTGAGCTACCGCGGCTCCCCCAGAAAAAGGAATGGGGGAAGGAGGAGTTCAACTCTCAGCGGTCGTATCTGCCCGACTGACAAATAGAGAGAAAGAACAGACCGACCGACCGACCGACCGATAGATAGATAGATAGATAGATCAGCAATCCAAGTACTCTGGTTATTGAATTTGAATAAATAAACTGAGATACATGTACGCAACCATCAGAGTCTGCTCTCAGACTTTTATCCTTATTAATACTTCCGTGTTATTTTATTTATTTACCTTCCTTTTCATAAGCATTGAAAGCTGTATACGTATCGCAGTAGAAGTCCTTGAACTGATAGTTTTCTATTACAAACTTCAGCCGGGAAAGGTTAACTGTTCATAACCTTGTTCATCGCTCAATGTTTTGCAGATTCTAAGTAGGTTTTGGTGGGTATGTTACTAATAACAGGCTGTTGGTCGGGGAAAGGAAGACAACAACGCATCTGATAATTCATCCCAAACCCTCGCAAATTCTCTGCATTGATTGGTGGGTTTGTTTATAATAGCACGCTGTTGGTCGGGGAAAGGTAGACAAGAACACACCTGATAATTCAGGAAACTTTCGCACTGAGGGATTTATAGATTTTTTTTGTAAGTATCAGTCTTTTTATATTAATATTAAACAACACAAGTGCACATTTAGTTTATCTGTTAACAGCTGGGCAAATACTTCCTTGTCAACATGTTTGTAAATACAAATCTAGCTTCATAATTACGGTACCTCGTATTTAGTCAATTCATTTGTAAGCGTCAGGCTGACGACACAAGTACGCATTCATATTACATATGTTTACAATTACGGGAGATCATATTTAATCCATGTATGGAGTGCTACTGAAGTGACATTACATTCGAATGTATTTATTATCATGAATATCATTACATAACATGGTTTAGTTCAAACTTCATTCTGGTTTATAAACTGCTAATTGTTGTGTACGACGTGTGGGACTGTAATGCCATTCAGAAGCACGCTGGGAAATACACTTGTTGAAATGTCATTAATTTGTTTTAAGGCCCAAAATTTTGGAGAAAAAAGAAACGGAGTAACAGACTGGGGTGGGTAGGTGGGGGAGGGGCGTTATTTTGGTCGTTTCTGTTAGTTGAAGTCGCATTTTACCCAGATATGATAGAACGAAGCTGCAGATCGATTAGTTTTTATAACTGGCAATGCCTTATAATAGTTACTAAGAAAATTACGGTACATAACAAAATACAAATAAATTTAAAAAAAAGAAAACTTTCTTCTATCAGACTTATTACATAGGTGTTCGACTTAAACTTTTCGGCGAAATATAAGGAAAATCGCTTTGAACTACACGAATAAGATTTTAATTCTGATGAACGTCACATTACGTGAATACTAATTTCTAGTGACTAACGTGTAAGACTACTAGGAAGATGAAGCACCCGAATGTGTGCGATGGATGATACTTGCTTGCCATTGATCGATCCATTTTACATTACATCTCTCAGTATGATAACTCTGATTTTTCACGGCATAGGATTAATATTGTCTGCGTGTCATATCGGAGCGTTTTGGGTGAAACCGTCTATGATGTCCGCTAACATCGGACATTTGCTTCTAAAAATAAGAATTGTTACGGCTAGAGGTTTTAAATTATATAACTCAACGAAAAATGACACACATTTCTTTAGTAAAATCAACAAATAATGTATTTATCTAAGTTAATTTTAGAGACACTGTATTGTGAATTAAATCCCAAATAATAAAAAATGTCCTATCACAAGTCCAAACGTATAGAAAGTTTATAATGATCTCCAGTAGTCTTGAATATCCTAATGTACCACAATGATGCAATGCATAATGTCTTCCATGAGTTCACAACATTTCCAAAATAATGCGTTAATCAAAAGTTAAAGAGTATTTAGTAATTCCACTTCTTATGTATATTTAATTTGCATTGTTTGTTTATTAGTTTTTTAATTGTTTTTATTTCATTATATGCTGTGGATAATTGTATTTTTAACTTGACCTTGTCCAAAATAAATTTTATTTTCTACCTGACCTGAATCATTGTTATTGTTTAGTTCTGTAAAGAACTAATACATAGCTAAAATTTTCGTTATGAGTATAGGTTATTTTCTTTGCCTGAGTCAAGGACATTGTGTTTGCTATGTTCTTTATTATAATTTTAGTAATAGTCTTTCTAATAATACCAAAGATTTTATCTTATAAACATCTGGAACCTTCTCGAATAAAATTTTCCATTAGGTAATAGTTTTTTTTTAGAAAATGTTTATTGTGGTCTGAAGTCAAGTAGAGGACTATATAATCTTGTTTTTTATAGAAATTATTTATTTGTGCCATAATATCTTAGCAGATTCAGTTATATTATTCTTGTGTCCAGAAATTCAAATAAGTTGGAAAATAAATCATTTGTTGAATTTTACAAAGCTTGTGGCTTCTCACTCTTTTCTATTACTAATCTGAAGGGGGCCCCGAGTGGCCGAGTGATCTAATGCGCTCACCGTTCCAGATCACTGCTATCTCACTTATGTCTGACTGGGTTCGAATCTTAGGCTCGGCTAACGTGGGTACGTGAGAAAGCTTGCCAGTAGCTTCTCGTGGGTCGATGGTTCTTCCCGGGGTTTTCCAGGGTTCTTCCTCCACCAGTTATACTGGCTACCATGTATAGTCTATCTTGTGCTGAAAAGTGGAGTTAAACCTTACAACAACAACAACAACAACAACAACAACAACAAAAACAACAACAACAACTAATTGGAAGACCACAGAGTCATCATAAATTAATAACTTAAATAAATAATTCCTCTCGAATGGTATCTAAATAAAACTGTTTAGGATTTACAAAGGCTGATATTAAAGTTGGAATGAATTATTTGTTTATCAAATTCCTATTTATGCAAAGTTCTCGAGACCTATAACGTCATAGAATATGAAAATATCCAAAACCAAGCCTGTTTTATAGAATGTTCTGAGCTAATAGGAGTAGTATATATAGATGAGGGTTTGAGCTCAAAGACGGTTTTAGCCTAAAATGCCCTCACCCCATCAAAAATAAATATATTATGACATTTTTTCATCACCTTAGATATCCCCTCTCCATTAAAAACCACCCTCTTATCTCAGAAAATGAAAAATAAATTGAAACCCAAAGAGGGTTCTAGCCCAATAGATTTTTTCATATTAAACAAATGAAATATTATATATAATGTATCACTATAATTCAATCCGACATGTTGGATTTGATCTGACAAACAAATTTTGTAAGAGATTTAATTCTATCAAATCAGCCTCAAGTTATACTGGTATAAAAACTAAAATAATAAGCGATTGTATTAAAAAAGTTGGATATCATATATCACCAAAATATGGGTCAGTATGGCTTTTCGCGACTGAAAATGATATGAGAATAGCAGGTTGGGCAGATGATGTGATGACATTTATTGACAATATGGTTGATATTTTATTTGATAATGATATTACTAAACCTATAAATATTTGTTTAAAACAATAAAAATATAGTCCTTAAGGACTGTTTGAAGATGATTATATACATATGATTATGATTATGATTATATACATATGATTATATCTTAATTACGGACAGCACAGTTTAACCCCATGTGACCCCCTAGGTTGCCAAATGACATCCTAGCAGGATCAGAGGTCACATATAAACTTATCCTAGGACAGCACATTTTAACCACATGTGATCCCCTAGGTTGCCAAACAACATCCTAGCAAGATCAGAGGTCATATATAAACTTAATTAAGGACAGCACAACATATAGACTTAATTATAAACTTAATTAAGGACAACACAATATATAGGCTTAATTAAGATATGATTATGATATGATGATGGGGGGGCGCCTTGTCTACGTCCAACAGATTTTATACACTCGCCCCCCATACACAAACCCCGGGGAGTGAAAAAGTTCAGCCACCACGTAGTGGTATGATAGGAGAGTTTATTTTGTCTGTTGTGGATGTTGAGGAAATTCTCCGGACACCCCCACCCTTTTAAAAATGACGTCCAGTGTCTACCCGACGATTTCGTCCGTGACGGGAACGGAACTCATGGCGTCAGTATCAGAATCCAGCAATCTCACACTGAGCTATGAAATTCAGTTATATATATAGTTAAAAAAGTTATCATATAGTTACCGAACAGCATTACATTTTCTGATTTTGAAAACAAGTAATTTTACATTATATTATCTAATTCTGAAAACATTATTATAAGTAAATCGAGGAAAAACATAATTTTTGATTTTATATTGTACAGAAAAACGAATCCTAATGTTAGCTAAACTATATAAGATCGACCGTTTCCAGTGATACTAACGAGTGGACTGAATGAAATACACATACGTTATATATAAGTCGAAGCTAAACTAAAAGATCTGAATCTAAAAATATTATTATAAATAAATCGAGAAAAAACATGATTTTTGATTTTATATTGTACAGAAAAAACGAAATCCTAATGCTTGCCTGAATTACGACCATACAATTATCTTTGACAGAAAATCGGCTGTTGCTAAGGATACTGGCTGAATGACGGCATTACTGCAGAAAAACAATCAATATTCTGTATTACGCAGTTGGACTTATACCATAGTAAATATGTTATTTAAGTAGGACGAATTGTTAGTTATTTCGGTAAATACAGAAATGATACCAGGATTTGTAGATCTTAAAATACTATCAGATTTACAAATCTATTATATTTCATTAGCAAAAAAAAAAAAAATAAAAATAAAAAATATACGAAACAGTATATATGCTATGTTTGATTGGAACAGTATTATCTCCCTTTTAAAAACAGATATGGTACACAGAGTTATATTTCTTGACCAACACACAATGTCTCGACGTTTGCTATTAAGTAAAATATGCTATCGTGATTATATAAATAAAATTTAATTCTACCAGATACTTTACGACGACATTCAAATAGTTCTTTCATCGCTATCTTACTGAGAAGATACTTACTACCTTTCACGTATACCTTCGACCTGTCCAGGTCTATATTAATTTTTGTATACTGGTGCTGGGTTATCGGATTATGCAAATTGTTATATTTTAATGCAAGCTCGTCTCGTAAACTTTCGAGATAACTAAAGGTTTTGCTGTCATCTGATTTGATAAGGGAGAGTTTGATTCTGTCAAATTTACTAAAACAAATACCTGTAATTTCATCGTTAAATTCAAAGGATAATTGCTGGTTATTAACCATTATGTTTTTTAATTTTGCTATTAACTCTATCTGCTAATGTTAAATTTTCAAACATTATTTCTAATGTTTAGACAGAATTACTTGTATAATGTCCAAGCGCTAGTGTGTTAATTCCGTCACTGCAATATCTTTTATCATCAAAATTACTTAGTCCCCGTTTTATGATCGTATCAGTTTCAAGTTTATGATGATTTGTTCTGATAACATTTGTTTTGATAAAACTGACCTATTGTTTAGCGCTGCTTTAAAATCGTCAAAATTCATCATCTTTTTCACATATCCTCGAGGAATACCTTTTGCTTTTTTTGTAAGTTTATTGTCATCTAATATGACAGCATACATTTTGCTCTTTAGTCCAACAAATTCCCTAACTGGCATAAACATAAATTCATCTTTCATTTTTCCAATAACTTTCTTATTCGAATTATCTTGAAATCGACTACATGCTGGATAATCTGATAAATCGAACAGATTTGTATTATTGTAAATATCTTCATAGGCATCTTCACATTTTATGTTATAAACTAGCGAATCTGTATCAGTAAATAGCAACTCCGAATCTGGCCACTGCTTTTTGGTAAAATTATAGTGAAAATCGTACATCAGCCACTTTGATATATCAAGTACAGCTGCACCAACATAAATAGGTTTATTTAACTTTAAATTTCTCTTTCGTCGTTGTATTGCAACAAGATTTTCATTAAATATTTTCATACTAACAAAACCATCATCATTAACTAATTTATTTCTGCGACTTATATCATTAACAATTTCTATCGAGACTCGCTTGCAAATGTTCTGCATCGTCTTACCGAACACAGAGTTGTTCATCAACTTGAAAAAGTTTTTCTCAAATTCGGTTTTAGCCACAGCACGACGTTTCGTATTTAGATCAATATAATTTCCCATCCACTTCGACTGATTAAACTTTAGCACGCGATGGACCTCTCTCAGAACTAGTCGAGCATCTGCTGCTTGTTTTAAATTTTTGTAATGCATAACATATTATCTTTTATTTAACAAATTTGGAACTAACTTATTAACAATCGAATTTTTTTGCTGTTGTCGTTGCTCGTTGTTCAGGCGATAATAAACTATAATTAATCATCATTGACTCTGCGCAAAACGGATAATCGTTATGTAGATCATGTAGCGAACTAGGATAATCTAAATTATCTTCAACAAAATATGAAATATCGGAAAAATCGATATTAATTTTTCTAGGTAAATCTTTTTCAGTTTCTTTAAGAAATTGATCTGGAGTTATCCAATGAAGTCCACTACACGGCATTGGTTCTGACATCGCATAGCCATACAAATGATTGTCATAAGATAAATGATGTAACTCGACGGGAGATTTTTATCATAATTTTTTAAATACTTGTTATTAGCAGCTGCATATTTCTTTGTTATAACGCTAATTCCGCCTCTGATACCTTTTTCAATAAAGTTAAACATATCGGCATCTGTTAAGAGATCTAGTTCTATTTTACTCGTTTTTAGTACAGCGTCCCAAGACAATCCAGGTGAGGAATAATACCAACAGGGGTCTAATTCATAATAGCTGTAGCTTACTTGACGAAAACTCTCAAAAACATCTGCTAGTAATAAAACATCTGTTTTCAAATATAGATCATGATAATCACCAAATGTTTTACAACTAAATTTATTCCATATATATTGTGCATATTTGTATTCGTCATCTGTGATATTTTCGTTTTTTAGTTGCGAGTAAAATTTATCTTTGCCGGGCAGAGAAGTTTCATTAAATCTGCTCCAATCGTCGAGATACTCGTACGGAAATATACCTTTTTTTTGTCAGATCGATATTATTTTCACCGAAGCAACTTCGCAAATTATTAAAACTACTGCAACCTTTAACAAGTTCATTTAATGATGCTGCCATAAATTGCAGACTGTCAATAAAACGTAATTTACCGAGCGTCACCGACATATACTTTTCAAAATTATTTGGAATACATTTTATTACATTATTTAATTTTAGTTTAGCTTTAATATTTTCATCACCAAAAGCTTCTACAATGATATGACTGTCATAGCCACGAAAGTTATGTAAAACTACGGGAATAAAATCTGGAGCATGAAATTTTAAATTACAACTGTTATGAGCTGCTTTACGATATTGGCCGGTCATATGACAATGATCGCGCACCTTATGATAGGCTCCGTTAGAGTCTACCAGCAACTTTTCAGAAATATGACAATTAACTGCTTTATCAAAATCGAGTTGTTGTTTAGACGTTATTTTCATCGGAGCTGTTTTAAGTAATCTGTTAGAAATTTTATTAACTTCGTCTATTAAATTTTTTAATAGCCATACGGCAGGATTTTCACCTCTATATAACTTTATCGGAGTTGAAAATTTATCGTTAGCGCAACAAACTACTTTATAAACTACTCCGCAAGGAATATGCTGTTGTATTTTTCTAGTACTTGATTTATTCGGATTATTTTCTGCTCCAACCACAGGAACGAGTAGACACTCGAAATCAGCATAAATAACAAAAGGAATATTTAGTTTATGATTATAATGTTTAAATTTTAATATTTTTTTCTTTTTCGCTAGGCATTCTTATTCTTTGAACATTGACACAGTATTTGAGATGCTCCTGCAGTCTTCCATCGCTAGAAAAACCGTGCAAACATCTATAGCAGAAATATTTTTTATTTTTATTATTACTGTACTGTTTGCCAACTAGTCCGTTAAAGATTTTTATCCAACAATAATGTCCTCGATAAAATAATACATTTATTGTATTTTGTGTAGCATTTTCTGAGATAAACGTTTTCTCGCTCATCTAGTCCGAAAACATTTCCTGAGATACTGTTTTGTTTTTCAAACTTTGGTATATAATTTTCTGCTACTGGAAAAGTTATTCCTAAAAAATTTAGTTCGTCTTTGTACGGAAAATACTTGTTAACGCGATCAGCATTTTTTTCTTTTGGAAACATCGCAGAAAGAATAGACCATTGGAAACATTTGTCATCATCGTTTTTGATATTAATACAGCATTTTTTGTTTTTAATTTTTTGAGGGAGATCGACGTAGCCAGCGCTATTAGCGCCGCTGCCGTGAAGTACGTTATATTTTGCTGTGTGAAATAAAATTTCTTTTATCATTTCAAATTTCCAACCTGATCCTGATTAAGTAAATTCTTCTAATTTTTTGTTTATTTCTTGATGTATTTCATCGGCGACCATGGCAATGTTTGTTCCAGTTAATATTTTTCTCGATTTTGCTGTTAAATATGGTTCTGAAATTTCGCTGTCAAAACTTTTTGTTTCAAAAATTATATCAAGTATATCTTCAACTGCGTGAACTTTGATGAAATCGTATGATATTGGGGTATAAGTTTAATACTTTTATGAGCCGCAAGTTTTTTATCTATAACAGGTTGTAAAAGATGAAATAAATTTGTGGAGTTAAAATTTGCTAAAATTTTTTGATCATCAAGTTTGTGACTGTTATCGTAACCAGAAAATGCTGAAGCAATTTTTTTCTGATTTGATGATGTTCTTTTTAGCAATATCTTGCAATTTTAACATTATATATATAATATTATTTTATATTCAATTGAAGTTTTTAAAATTCCTAATTAGAGATATGAAAAACCCTATAGTATAATGACAGAAATTTTGAGATATATCAGAATGACAGCGGAAGAGCAAGAAACTTATCGTGAACATCCGAAATACAACTTATACGCTGCAAATGCACTTGGTTCTGTTATCAATATAGAATCTAAAAAATCTGTTGGTACATCATCAACACCAGCTGGTATGTTAATTTCAGTAAAAGGCGATAATGCAGAAAGGACTAAAATGTTTAGAAAAGATTGTATTTATACTTTGTTTTGCGGCGATATTCCAGAAGGACAACGAGTATACAGAGCAAATAGCGCAGTTGCTGATGATAATATTGAAAATTTATCATTACAATATGAATTTCAACCTCATCCAGTATTTGATTTATATGAGGCAAATGACAAGGGAATTATTCGATATATAAGAACAAAAAAATTGTTGGAAGTTTACAAAATAGTGGATATTTACGTATGAATGTTAGAGGAACTAAAACAGACTACGTTGGTTATTAAAATCACCGTTTTGTGTTTGAAACTTTTAATGGCGGTATTCCAAATAATTTAGTTATCGACCATATAAATAAAATTAAGTCCAATGATCGTTTAGAAAATTTAGATCTGGTAACATCAAAAGAAAATAGTAGAAGAGGAGATGCTGGTGGTAATAATTTTAAAAATCCAACCAAACAAATAATTTTAATAAATCTCGAAACTGGAGAAGAAATAAAATTTGGATCAATAACAGCTGCTGCAAAATATCATAAAATTGATCCACGTGTTGTAAAAAGAGTAGCTGATAATGTAACAAAATCAGCAACGTCAATGTTGACATCTGATAGATTTATCTTTAGATACGATAATTAATAATATTTTCTATATCATTTCGAGGAAGACAGTTATGACTAAATTCCATTACATCGTCGCGATTAAATCGTAAAGTCATCATTTTAACTGTATCGAGTTTTATTTTATCTGCTGCTGTTAATAAAAATTTGTCAGAATCGCCTAATGTTATCATAACATCAACAAAATAAAAATTATGTCCCAATAAACAGATTCGAATTGCCTCAGCTAATTCTTTATGATTTAATATATTAACTCGCTGATGATATTTCATTTCTTCGAACATCTTATTATTTATTAATTAGACAAAAGATTATTATAATAATGAACTTAATTGAGAGACTGGCTAAACTAAATTCAGAATTTTACATCAGAAAATATTACTAATGACAGATTTGCTGATTATACTGAAAAAGATATTTTGCATAACTATGATGAAGAAGAAGATGATGTTGTTATTAGTAAAAAACATTTAAGCAGACCAACAACAGGGCGATATGATGTTAAGTACCATATTGCTAAAAAAATAATAAAATTTAATTTTACTGTTGCCGAGCATCAAATATTTTGGCAGCTTATAAAGCCCTTTTTAAACGTGAAAATACCTGAACAACAAAGAAATATAAAATACGATTTTATTTTTGTTAAAATATTTAATTGAATGTGAATGGACGGAGCAAGAAAATTACATTTAATTTCTTTATGTAAACCAGTAACATGTAAGTCAGTATTAATAAAATACGAAGAAATTTATAATAATATTATTCAGTCGATGAGATCGACTTAGTTGGTACACAACTATTAAATTTATCGCCATATCCACGCCATTTAACTAAACTTTTGTTGCCGCGCTTTTTAATAACTTTTTCTATAACAAATATATCTTGTTCTGTTTTCTGAAGTTCTTGCTCGTAAAAACTGCCAGTTATAGGCTCACCTAATAAATCTTTTAACGAGTATGTAACTGGTATTGTTAAAAGTACTTTATCAACAACAAATACTTCTTCACTCCAGTTATGAGTATACCCTTTCTCAAATGTTTTTTTTGTCAAAGAAATTCTAACTTTATCGCCAACTTTAAATTTGTGTCGTCGGTACATGTTTTCGTTTGCTAATATTGGATTTGCAATCGCGTCGTTTGGCGACATTTTACTTTTGCCTAGCGAAAGGGATCTGTGTTTCGTGTTATTATACTCGTCAACAATGTTTTGTAAATTGTCAATATATTTACTCGTATTTTTAGCTGTCAAATATTTGTGGATTTTTTCGTTGAGCGTGCGATTAAATCTTTCAACGATGACACTTTTTCCCTCATTTCCTGTAACATATTTTTTAATGTTATTTTGCTCTAAAAACTGTTCAAATTTTTTTATTAAAAAGCTCCTCTCCATGATCAGTCCAGATTCTATTTGGTTTTCTTTCTGTAGTTGTTATTATTTGTTTTAGCGCATCAGTCATTGATGTCCCTGTTTTATCCAAAACGGGTATACTAAACGCGTATTCGCTAAAAACATCTACAACATTAAAAAGATATCTCTTTGGAACGCCATCAGCGCCAACGTTATATTGGGCTAGATTTGAAACATCAAGTAAGTCTATCGCCCAGATATCATCAACGGCATTTGCGACAACTTTACGTCACGGAAACTTTTTTTGTTAGGTCTGTGTAGCTCCAAGGCAGCATCATCAGATAATTCTTTTTTACCGAGACCTAATTTATATTTTGCTCCAATAAAACCCTGGACCAACCTTCGGTCAACACGTTCTCGCATATTTACAGGTTTCATATCACGAAGTTCGTCTAACATTACTTTATCGCAGCTGTGTTTATTTTGTTCGCTTTCTGGAAGATCAATATCTCTGTAGCAGATATCATGGCGCATTGCTATTGCGTCAACTTGATTGTAAGGCTCTTGTCCTGGCAGCGGATTATCGTTTTCGTCAAGTTGTTTATCAAGAGGATTATAAGGTCCAGTATATTTATGGCCTGGCAATCTCCAACCGCCTTTTGGTTTCGGCAATTTTCCAATAAATTTATGTATATCTATACCTGTTCCAATTATTTCTCTGTTTTTGTATTTCTGACAATATGTTGACATTGTATATCAGTGAGTTTAGATAAACTTTAATGCAATCTCATCATTAGCTTGAGAAGGTTGTTTGTCAAATTGCAAATAAACTTAAAAAAAATCTGGATTTTCGGTCATCTGTTTAATGAACATTACGCAATAATATCCACAAGCGGAAGTTCCAACTGGTTGAATTTGATTAGACGAATAATTTATTATTTTCGTAAGAGACTTCGTATCTTGTATTCTACTCATATATTTTTTTACTGCGTCACTTGGTGGAATTCCGAACGAGTCAAAATAATTGTTATCAAAAACAGCTACCCAATGTGTGCCAGATCCGTCATTAAAATCTTGTATATTTATAACACACGAACCTGGAGACGGTAGCGTCTCTAGCGACGATGTCGCTTGCGTTGGAATCGTCATAAGTTCATCTTTAGAATAAACTCCACTAAAAGTTTTTACTCCCTTTAGTTTATCAAGTATATCAAAATGACTTAACGCAGACTTTATCTCCTTGTTCCTGGCAACATTTGTCCTCGTCCCACTCCTAACAGATTTGGCAATAGACTTCCCGCCAATCCTGCTAGTAACGGGGCTATTGGAATAAATCCACCTTTTCGCCTCTGTCGTGTCTTTTTTTTTGTCGTTGTCTTTCTTTTCATCGTTGTCTTTTTTTCGTCGTTGTCTTTCTTTTAGGCATTATATTTATCAATCATATAAAATTGTTACCATCGATATTCATACGAAAATTTTCTTTATACCACTACCTTCAACTGCCTTTTTCGTTGCGCCAGATACTGCTCCAGACGCTGCTGCTAATCCTAATGTACCTAACAATGGCAAAATTTTAGGTATTAACGTTCTGGCTATTACAGATAATGCCGGACCAAAGAAGCCGCCATGTTTTGCCATTGCAGTTATTTGTGCAGCACTTAAATTTAAAACAAAAGGTTGTTTGCGATCGTATTTATTTACTTGTTTTTTGGTTAACATTAATTTTGTTAAAGTACCCCCTGCGTTAGGGTTGACCTTTAATGAAACATGCCTCTGTTTTGCAACAGCAGCTGCTAATTTTTTAACTTGACCATCTGTCAAATATATTTCTTTTACAATATATTTTGTCATTATATAACAATTACAGATTAAACTTGTACTGACATTTTACCTCCGACAGAGTCAATTGTAACAAATCTATTGCTTATTACTAACGCATACATTCTCCTAGTGTCCAAGTAATTTCAATATCAGCTGTGCTGTCTACAGCTCGCTCGCTATGTTTACTAACATCAAAATAAAATATCAGATAAAGTGTACGAAATTCCTCTACTGATATCTGAGATCCATCTCCAACATCTTGATATTTTTGCATTGAGTCGAGCAGGTACATGTAAGGTCTAGAAATATTTTTATTAGCGTCATCTGCAAAATTGCATTCTATCGCTAGTTCTTGATATTGTTTTGAATTTATTCTAGCGTATATTCGTCTAACGTTAGCGCTATCAAATATCGCATTATTTTGTTGTTGGTTATTACGTCGAGCTTGTCTCTGAAATACAACAAATAATTGCCGTGGTTTTGTTCACTTGGTGTCGTTGTAACTCGCCATGTGTATTCTGTGGTATTCGGAACTGCTGTTTGATACATTCTATGTTGCTGAAAATAAATTCTGTTTGTGTGTTTTTGCAGCATATCATTTAATTCCGCCATTTTAGTGATAGTCGGAGTTATTCTTGGCATCCGCAGCGCAAGTTTGTTTATGACAAACTGTACATCAGCCCCACCATACCGAAATAAAGAATCATTTTGTTCTGATCGATCTAAAATAAGCGTATGTTTAACTCCACGAAATACTTTATTGTAATCGCGACAAAAGCCAAATATTGTACTTAACGGCAGCATCATTGTAATTTGACGTGATACTGCTGTAAGTGTCTTTCTCTTAAAATAACCTTCATTGTAACGTATATTTCTTTTGATGCTAAGAATTAAGTTATTAACACGATTTAACATTTCAGTGCCGGTTGCTGCTGCACCTGGTGGTGTTATACCAAGATTATTACAAACTGCAGTAAGTGAGACTCTTGTAGTGTCTGCATTAGCATCTGCAGCTGGTGGATCTATATTAAAATTGACAGCATTAGCGATAAGAAAATCTCTTACAATTGCAGCATCTGCATCAGCATTAGCTCCAGCAGCTATAATAGCTACTCCTCCTGAAACAAATTCAGCTGATGCAACAACACCTGACAAACCAGCTCCAGTATCTTTAAACCACATCATATTAGTTGCAGTTGACCTGGAATAGTCGTCGGAAAACGAAATAATATTTAAGATTGTACTTGCAACTTGTAAGTGATTTGAAATATCTTCGATATATTGATTGACCAGCTGATATTTAGCACTTTTAAATAAACACCAACCATCATTTATAAGAGCTACTTCTGTTCCAGCTGCAATTGCGGCAGGTGGAACAGCTACTGTCATAATCTGGCCACGAACTTCCAACATTGCTTTATGAGGAAGTAAAAATACGTCCTCGTCTGGAGTATTAAATGTTCTTTGGCCAGCCTTATTAGGTTCGTTAGAATTTTCTTCAAGATATTCAAAGTATTCGAATTCTGTTACTGCGTCGTCTGTGTCATAAGTTTCTGCTAAATCGAGATAATTTTAACAGACATTTTTTTATTTATTAGGTTATGCAAAATTATTTCGGTGTTGTTACTTTAGATATTAAGTATTGTATAATTTGTTCTCCTCGTGGTGATAAAAGTTTTATTGTCGTTGTTATCATTGCGCGAATAGTTTCTTTTGTTGGTGCGATTTCTGAAATAGCTTGTTTGATTGTCGGTATACCACGTTGTGGATCGTCTTTTATTTTATCAGCTATTTTTTGCCCAACAGCAGTTCCAGCAGCAGATGCAGCTCCAGTTGCAAAAGCTTTTGATGCGTCAAGTGCAATTGGTGCAACTTTATGAGCTATTCTTGGAGCAGTAATTTTAGCAAATATATTTCCCAAAAATCCCCCTACTATTTTTCTTCGATAAATTCTTTTTCTCTGTTTCATTATATCTGAGGTTGCATAATTTTACTTCCAAATCTTTTAGCTTTTCTTAGAAAATATGTTTACTGTTCGCGTAGGTGTAAATAATAAGTAACAATTTCATTATTAAGATTTAACTGTCTTCCAGACTGATCTATCAACTGCGTATTTACTTCTGTTATTTGATTTTCAACGTTTAACGGATAATAAATAACCTGACGTAGACTAATTTGCATAAGAGAACCTGGTGGAACTTCTGGTGAAAAACTATATATCGTTTGTCCTTTACTACCTTTAGCTGAATAAGATCCAGATGTAATAGAGCAATTTACCAATATTGCGTTTACATCAGTTATATTTACTGGCAGTTGACCGTCATACGTTTCGGGATTATCACGATTAAGAGCAGGATATACATAATTATAAAATCCTATCAGTGGTGCGATACTTGTTGGCGATAGAAAACCAACTGTTATATCTTTTAATATCATTCTAGCGCGTAACGTATTATAATTTGGTGTTAGCTCAAAATTATCAGCTACACCTTTATTTTTTGTTATACGTTCTTTTATTATTTTATTTAGATCAGTGACATTATAAGCTCCTTGTGGAATTTTAATTGTTTTCCACGTGACAAATGGTGGAGTACGTATAGGAACAGTAAATATAAATTCATCGTTTACTCCAGTTTTTACATTAGCCATAGCATTCCAACAAGTGCAGGAAATTAGTCCAATTTCATATTGTTTCTCACGATCTAGTTCTATTGGCGGAATATACTTTACAGACAAATTTGCGCTATCTTTATCAGATTGACTAGAGTGTAGTAATAATGTTGCTGACATTTTTAGTATAAAATTGTTATATTAAATCATTACACAAATTTATAAAATTAAATCGCGGCGATTATATCAAATCGTGATGTAAAGTTTTGTATTCGTCAGATGTTAATAAATTTTCTGATCTCAAATTATCAAGTATGTCAATAATTTCATTGTCAATTTCAGCACCAACATTTCCAGCTTCTTTTGATGATATCAATAGCATTACTCTACCTATCATTTCAGTAACTGATGAAAATATTCTAACTCCAGTTCCTTTTGTTTCTTCTGTATATTGTTTTACACGACTTTTATCAAGTAGAGAAAATTTCCTTTTAAAACTCCACCTCACACCAAAAGGTGTGTCTCTATTTTCTTGTGCTGTGCTTCCAACAAGTCTAGCGATAATACCATATCTCATTCTATCATAAAGTGGAAGCATATTTTCCTTTTCTATATCTGTTTTTAACTCATTTCTAGCAGCAATACCGTCTCTCATTATTTCATTCAAATTAGCAATAAATTCATCAAATTCTTCCTTACTCCATTCACTTATATTATCAAGATCTTTTACATTATTTTTTTCTAAAAATTCATCGTATTCATCATCTGTTATCTTATTATTTGCTAGTTTTATATACCATCGTCTTTGAACTTCAACTTCCATAAACTTTACCGTCAACTCGCCTACTCTTTTTTGCTCCTTTTCAATATCTTTTAATTTTTCTGATAAATTTGTTAAAATATTTTTAATCTCCGTTGTGGTTAAATTTGTTAATCTTCGTTGAAGCGCTAGTGGATCATTTATTAGCCGATCTAGTTCAGTTTGTCTTGCAACTGGATCAGGGATATTTGCTACAAGTGCCTCAACTAATCTTCTTTTTTCTTCTTCAGATCTCTCAATAATTCTTCCAGCAGTTTCTTCTTGTTGTTCTTTAACTAGTCCGAGTAAACCTTTTTCCTGTGTCGCTTAAGTTCTTCTTCTGATAATGGTTTAGTTTCAGGTTGTTTTCCAAGTAAAGCTTCAGTAATTGGTTTTAGAGCGGCGGCTGTTGTTTCTGCTGCAACCACTTGGCCACGTCGTGCTTGTTGTACTTGCTGTTTAAATTTTGCTTGAGACTGCGCAAGTTTTTTTAGATTTTCTATATGTTTTCTGTACTTTGCTTGTCTTTCCATTAATTATATACTATTTTGTATAAAAATTACTGTAGATATTTTTCAATACAACATCGAAATATTTTACTCGTATCATTTGTTAATTTATCAAACAATAAAAGTCATATTTATTTGCCGTTGCTTTATGATATAATTCAATAAATTTATCTTTTGTTATATCACCACATTGTTCGTTCGTGATATTTCTAACGTCAACATTGTCCAGTCCTGGAAATAATATAAAACAAACAGTATTTCGCCTAATAAATCTGTCAACATTATAAAAACCTTGGGCGAGATAAATAGAATTACATTTTTTATTTCGCGACAGTGAAAAATATGATCTTATTTTATTCATTTCCTCGTTGTTTAGCGGAATATCATCAAAAACAACTATCTTGTGTTCGGATGAATCAAGTTGATTAACTGGAACGAGTTCTTCTGGTTGTTTGATAACAAAAAAATCTTCGCCAGCCTCAAGATCATCACGAAGTTTGTTATTATAATTATTAAGTAGCTCGTACTTATCTTGTTGCGGGTTAATCGTATAAATATAAACGCGATCGTAGTTAAAATTATCTCCTAGAAGTAAATTCATAAGCAAGTGTGTTTTTCCCGATCCAGTTCTTCCAACAATAAGATAATGACAATCTGGAAGTTCATTGTTATGTTTGTGTTTCACCAAACGTTCTGTATCAAAATTTAATATCGATGATTTTGCCATTATTGTTATACAATTTTATGCTATATAAAAAAATTGTCAGACGATAAATAAATAATGAGCTATTATACAAAATTTGGAACATTAGTAGGAGATTCAACGTCAAAAACTGAAAGTACAACAGACGGTAAGGTTGATTTATCAGGCTATCTAAAAACATCCGGCGACACAATGACGGGAAACCTGTTTATGTCAAATCAACGAGTACTAGGTTTAGAAACAAATTATCCGCCACTGATAGTTGCTGATACAGAAGCTGTTAGTTATGCACAACTAAAATCAGTTGACGACAGGAAGTTAGATAAATCTGGTGGAACTTTAAGCGGTAACTTATATATGTCAGGAAAAAAATTTATAAATTTAGAGACCGGGTATCCACCAGCAAACTTAAATCAAACTCAAGCGGTAAGTTATTTGCAATTAAAGTATGTTGATGATAACAAACTTGATAAAATAGGTGGGACAGTTACAGGTATTATTATCATGAACCAAAATAAAATTATAGACCTTGGAAACCCAGCTGCAGAATCAGACGCAGCAACAAAAAAATACGCCGATGATCAAGAATCTAAGTACGTATTAGTCAACGGTGGTATAATGCGCGCATTTCTCAATATGAACAATAATGGTATTAATAATCTCAGAACACCAGAAACAGATTTTGACGCTGCAACGAAGAAATATGTAGACGATAAGGAAATTCCTATGACAACTTCGTTAGCTACAATCAATAATGAAATAACTACACTAAATACTAATTTTACTAATCACATACAAACGCTCTTAAATTTTCGTAAAAATATAAACAAATCTATTAATGAATTTTTTGGAAATCCAGCGGTTGTAGATATTAAACTTGCTGACATTAACATAAAACTAAACGATATTATTAACGGAATTCCTAATATCATTGAAAAAACGAATCTTGTAACAGAGTTACTTACTAAAATTCCTCACAAGCAGATCATCAATGTGGTATACACAGTAGCATCAGGACCAGCAACATGGACACCGCGCGATAAAACTCTCGAACATACCGCAGAAGTAACTGGGTTATACAGGCTATCCGTGTACGATTTGGTAATTACTGTGATCACTTTAGATTCTGAACCACTAAAGATACATCATAATCCTCTACTGGTGATCTTAACCAAGGACACGAAAGAAACATTTACGTTAATACCAAAGGAAATGCCCACTAGACGTTATTTTTCGTGAATAGAATTTGTAGCTAATTTCCAAGTATAATAAATCAAACCCAGGAACTGGCACTATTGTATAAAATCTGTAAACATATATTATATAAATGAAAAAACATATAGTTGAATTCAATCATATTTCAGAAAAAATTCCAAGACAAGATGTGGACGCTCTATTGCAATATTACAAATATTATCATAAAAAACTTTGGTGCGTAAAAAAATGCTACAAATACTATAACAGAATACTTCGAGTAATATCATATTTGCCACTGTTAATGACTAGCTCTGGTATAATTTCAAGTGGAGCATCATTAAATCCGTTTTTGTTGATAATATCTGGTATCGGTGTTTCTCTTGCAACAGCGTGTAAAAAAATTGGGCCTCGTCTTGCGACTAAACAAAATGCTTGTAAAACAGCAAGTATCACCTATACAAAATTACTTGATCAAATACGATCTTATTTGCGGGCTATAAAATATGATATGGACGATTTAATACGCGAGTTCCGTATTATTGACAGTATGTTAACAGATATTCTACCAATGAGAGTCAGCAGATATGAAAAAGATTATCATAAAATATGGGTTACAACAGTAGATGCTTAATTTTGTATAGCTTTAGTAATATGAACCATATTGTCAATAAATGTCATCACATCATCTGCCCAACCCGCTATTCTCATATCATTTTCAGTCGCGAATAGCCATACTGACCCATATTTTGGTGATATATGATATCCAACTTTTTTAATACAATCGCTTATTATTTTAGTTTTTATACCAGTATAACTTGAGGCTGATATGATAGAATTAAATCTCTTACAAAATTTGTTTGTCAGATCAAATCCAACATGTCGGATTGAATTATAATGATACATTATATATAATATTTCATTTGTTTAATATGAAAAAATCTATTGGGCTAGAACCCTCTTTGGGTTTCAATTTATTTTTCATTTTCTGAGATAAGAGGGTGATTTTTTAATGGAGAGGGGGTATCTAAGGTGATGAAAAAATGTCATAATATCTTTATTTTTGATGGGGTGAGGGCTTTTTAGGCTAAAACCGTCTTTGAGCTCAAACCCTCATCTATATATACTACTATAGGTTATGTTAAGATGTTATGTACAATTTACAGTCAAGGACTAAAGTTAGCTATGTAATCATCGTTTTAATAAACGATCATTATCTTAAAGTACAATCTACAATCATGGAAAAGAGTTCATCACTATATATATATATCCTATTCCTATAAAGAAAAACAAAGATTTGTACAAGAAAGCTTTATTTTGCATAATTGTTAAAAAGGTGTGTGATAATATGATCTCATATGAATGACACTCAGCTTAATGACACAAAATATACACAAACAAGCAACATAGTACTTATATACTCGAAAGAGTGCATCAGCAATCAGATTCTTCTTTCCTCTAATGTTTCTAATATCAACGCTATATTCTATCAGCATCAAATTCCATCTAGAAAATCTCTGATGTTTGTTTATCATTTTGTTAATGACAATAAAGGGGAGGGTGATCAATAAATAAAATAATTGGAGAAGGACCTGAACTAATAGACACCTGATAATGTTGCAAAGTCAATATCAAACGAAATAATTCATTCTCACTTGCTTTATAATTTTTTCTGGTGTTTGTTAAGATTTTTAGATAAAGAACACACTGGATGAACCACGTCATTTCTATACATCTAGAATCATATCAATTAGTAGTAGAGAAGAATGAGGGTTCTGGCTTACTTTCATCACTGCGTGATGAAGGAGTGAGCGAGATTGTCACATTTCTCTCTATTGCTGGGTGATGGGGTTTCTGGCTCACATTTTGTATTCAAACATCCAACAACTAACAACAAAACAATTCATAGAATATCAAAGAACACATTTTTGACAAGGTTGACAACGTTGTAAAGTAAAGCGAGACTTCCACTGAGGGAGGTCATTGGACCATTGATGTACACTACGTTTCTTAGCTAAAGAAAAGAGATATCCATAACGGTCACAAAACCATCGATCTACTTTTTCATCGTTTCTTGAACAGTCACGATCAAAAAATGTCACTAAATATTCTAAGGAATATCCAAGACTACGTTGATGAAGAAAATACACACAATATTGTCCACGCACAGTGGAGTCTGTGCCTTGTAATTTCACGTTATTGAAGCGAGTCGTCTGGGCATTTCCTCTCTTAAAGTCGAAGATGTCGTCTTCAAGAAGTGGTAATCCATACGAATCAAAATACTCCACAAAAGCATCGTGGGGAAAATAGACGACTACCCAGTGAGTTCCTGGGAGATGACTGTCGTCCGTGTTGATGACATCAGCTTTATGGTCTTTAGGTTTGCGATGGGGCAGTTCATCTATAGCGCACACGACAGGATTCCAAGAAGTGGTGTACCAACTGTTGTTCAAAAGGTAACAAAGTTTCCAGGTATCCATTTTTTTAATGTTTTTTTCCTTGCTTTTTCACAGGTAATGATAAGTCATCAATTCAATCCTGACTTTTTGCCTGAAAATCGCTGACAAGTAAATGTCTTTTAGCTGCGTCTTCGTACTCTGTGCCAAGAGAGATTCGATGCGACGGATTTCTAGAGCACTCAGTGGAGGGGAGGAATGATCACAAGTCTTTATACCACTGATGAAACACTGCTTCTTCCGAGATGAGATCCCAAGCGTCCTCAGATACTCGTCCAATGTTTCTTCTTGACTCATCATCAGGCATTTATCGTGTTGATTTTGACTGGGATGATCGTTTTGACATCCATAGCAATGTTTCTTAGTCAACGCTGTACGTGTTTCTGCCAGGTGTGTGGCAAAACATGAAACTAAATGTTGTTCCTGTTCTGGCCATCTGGACATGACCTCCACGTTCTATTTGTCTGTGTCTTTGGGTTCTGCTTCCACTATATCCTCCCATTCCATTTCCAAAGATTCTCTACCATTCAAAGAGGGATAAGTGTCTTCTGTAGCTTCTAATAGTCTAGAATGTCTTCTCTCAAACTGTTGATTTCTATCGTATTGTCGAATTCGGCTTAGAGGATGACGTTCACCCGTCTCGGTTAGAGCTTCTGCAAACGGACGTTCCACATGCAGTTGACCGGATTTTATAGGGTGGAAATGTCCCTCGTCGCTGCCTTGGTCTGGAGTGAAACGAAAGGCCCACAGAGTGTAGCCTCCTGCATAACCGTCGTACGAAATGCCGTGAGTGGTGTTGGTCCCTAGCTGTCCCGTGGCTTCGTACAGGGACAGATACGATATCAAGTAATTCTTCTGCGCAAACTTAGGTTCGAAGGGTCTGGTACACAAGGTTTTGCCATGGCGACTGACTTCGATCTTGGACACTCTGTAGTGCTTAAACTCGAAAGGATTGGCAGTAACGACTCCGTTTATGGCTTCGTTGCTGACGTTGCCAACGATTAAATGTTTGGGTAACTGTCCTTGGAACAGATGAACTTCGATCTTGGATCGGAGTCTAGCGGCAATGGTGAAAGTTTTCATTTCCACGCGTCGTATTGGATACTTGGCTGTCTTTCTCCTCAAAGTGTGGCTGATGTCGTTTCCCACTTTAGGTAACACTTCGACGCGCTGCACGTAGAGTCTGGCTTTTTGGATAATCGTTTTGTACTCGCTGCCATCGGCCATCAAATGGAAAACGGTACTGCTACGGTTCAGTCTTAGGCGGGTATCCACTCACTTCATCAAATACTTTTCTTGCAAGCACGTGTCCACATGCAAACGATCCATCAGTTCTAAACTACGTCCTTGCAGGATTTTCCTTCGACGATCTTTAAAGCCCACATTGTGAGGATCGTCACGGCTGTGTCGTTAAACTTTTTCTTGCCTGCTGCGTCGGGTTTCCATACGACGCAAGCATCCAGATGAGTGTTCTTGGCATCTTTTCCGTGCGTCAAGAGATTATGAGGTAAGTGTAAGTGTCCAAGCTGCTGCTGACTAGTTTGTTATTTAAGTAGAAATCCACTTCGCATAACAAGGAATGCATGAAATTGTTGACGAGAGCTACTCTTTCAAGTATAAGTAAATGCTGTTCAGATCGATGTAATCTTCGGGCTGTCTTTGATTTCAAATTCGATGGGGGATGAGGTTGTCAAAGAGGAGATGGGATGAGATTCTACCCATTGAGATTATCTGCATCATCATCATAGTGGGTGGCATGGCAAACATATCCAGTTCCGACTTGGAACATTCGCAAGACTCTTGGTGCATCATTTTTTCTCTCTGTGATTTAATTATCAAAAGCGTCTAATTCTCGGACGGTTCTTATTCTTTTCTTGGTCTTTCTAGCTCTGGGGGTGTGAAGCCCTCTGAAGGGGTGCCTTCGTCGTCCTTTCTGCCTTGTCCTTGCTGTGGCGTCAGAGACACAAGAATGTCTGACTCGGCAGCATCCAGGGAATTTATAGGAATTTATCTTAGGCCCAAAATGTCTTTTCCCGTTTGAAGCAAGACATTTTTGCCTGCTCTAAAGAAAGCTTCTTTGGGATTGTGTTTGTCGATGATGACATTTTGAAGAAATTCTTTCCCTTGCGTGAAAGCGGCATTTTTCAAGGACTGCAATCCTCGTGTCACCATCGGTTTCAAAACTGGTGTCAGCGAACGAAATGCCGATTTCAACATATCTCTTAAGCCATGTCCTCGCTGTCGAGCGACGCCTCGGTACATAGGATACATGACTTATGAGTCGTTAGACAATCTTTTTCGAAAATGGAGTTTCACCTTAACTTTTCCTTTGGTGAATGAAATATTTTGTCCCAGATCTCCTTATATAGCAATGTTGGCAGTGTCAAAATACGACGTACTGACGGGCAAATAGTGAGGATGTACAAATTAGCGGTGAACGTGATAGGTGTTTCCACCTTCCTGGCCATTGGTCGTGGCAGAATCCACTTTGAAAGGAATAACTCTCAGTAACGGTACGGAGACATGTCCCACCACATTGTAATCCACCACATCAGAGTACACAATGATCAAATTCAGTCCTTGGTTCAGTTCTAAAAATCCTCGCAAAATTCAAGTTGTCGGCAATGAGTAGTATGTTGTTACCCTTCATCATCTTGAGATCCCACCCAAAATGTCAAACAATTCAGGACAAAATTTAATGGCCAACGTTCTGGCATCCGAAAATTTCATCAGTAGGCGCCGAGCTATTTTGTGGTACTCGATCGTGATACTTCGTTTGGTTTTGTCCAAGGCTTTGCCAAACAGCGCATTGAACCTGGCAGCAATCGTGTCCACGAGATGTTGACCGCTAAAATAATATCCTGCGGCAATTTTCAACATATAGATGTACCGTGGAGTATTGGGGGACACTTGTTGTTTCATAAAGGCATCTACAGTTTCGTTTTCGTTCAAGTATTGTTACACTTGGTCGTTCAGAACTTTGACCGTAAAAGTGTTTTGATTTTCAGTGATGTTTTCGATTTGCGTAGGGCGAATCATTTCCAACAAAGCCACCTCCCAAAAGGCTTCGTGATCAAGTTGGATGGCCTGAGGTAATTTGGCCGTGAAACAGCACAAAGGATTGTGGGGAAACACATCCATGGAACTGTCACTGGGTAAAGTTAAGTAAAATTGATTGTTCATAATTCCAGAGTTCTATCGTCCGCGAGTTCGCTCAAAGGAGTGTCCAAAAGAGGATTGATGTTATTGTTGTTTGGGTGGTGACTGTTGGGAGAGTGACTGACGTAGGGCACAATGCTCCCGTTGTGACAATTAGAGGAATATTTCAAGGAAGGACTGGGAAGAAGGTATCCGATTCAACTGCTCAGTAAAATTGTCCACAATTGTTTGTCTCCTTGTTGCACACTCAAATTGGCAATGGCACCTCCGAAGACACAATAAACACAAAGATTTGGCAGAAAAAGACGATTTGCGTTTTAGGTACACGTTCTCCACACCACATCCACAGAGTCTGCTTTAGTAGATCTTGCACAGAAGACCCTGGTGAAGGAGGGGTCACTGCTGCAGTGGTTGAGGCTGTTTTGAAGGGCATGATGGTCACCTCTTTTTATAGTCGATGACTTGTGAAGCGTCGATCCAAGAATCAAAACTGGGAGGATATCCTTTCCAGCGTACTTTGACTTCTTTGACAAGTCGTTTTCCCACTTTACGGGTTCTTCGATCGAGAAGGCTTTCTATGTCGTACACTTCGTCTTCTTTTTTGGTCACTCGTTGTAACTCGGGCAAGTAAAACGTTCCTTTTAACACTTCCCCGTTCATGTCTTAAAATTTAGAGAAGGTGGCATGACGACCACGCACACGTCCAGTGACACGAAACAATTCGGTGGTCCAGTTGGGTAAGTAACCTTTGTCGAAAGTGCGTTTGGTTTTGCCAATGCGCACCCAATCTCCCGTCCTCAAGACTGCACCTTTCTTGACGACAGTCACAGTCGGGGACGTACCAAACAGGCGCTCAAAGACGGTCACTTCGTTGTTAGGAGTCACTTCTTCGGGGGCACATCCGAGGCTCCGATGGTAAGATTGGTTGTACGCTTTGACCATGCGCGCTAAGACGTCGATGTACTTGAGAGTGTGTTGGTGCGTAAAATATTTCTACGTGCGTTCTTTCAATGTACGTTGAAAACGTTTCACGATGCTGTCTGTGGTTTCAGGATTATCGGTGGTGAAAAAATTGAATGTCTCTTTTCTTCAATTCTTTTTGGAAAGCTTGGTTCCGAAATTCGGTGCCTTTGTCTGTTTGCCATCGAAGTGGGTGACAGCCACTTTGTTTCAACACCAATTTTAGGGCTCGCGATAACTCAGTGCTCGATTTGGAAGTCAATGGCATGACCCAGGCAAATTTGGAAAAGGCGCCGATAACACAAAACAAATATTTGTAGCCATGATTCTAGGTGGCCAAATGAGAGACGTCGGCTAAATCGGCTTGCCTTTGATGATCGATACCCTCCACTCGGGTGCGACTTCAGGAAACTTTTCGTCGAATGGGTTTGTGTAAGGTGTACGTAGCTTGTTCTTCTAACCATCATTGCACTTGAGGTCAAGGGACACTTTCGAGTAGGGTTTTGGCAGCACGATACAGTTTCTGAACTCCTCTGTAACCTGCAGGATGGGCTTGATCGTAGTAAATGCTGGCTAACAAATTCTCCATCAGCACTTTTTTAAATATGTCACCCACTCTTCACTGATGCTACTCTGTATGGGGCGAGGTGGTGGTTTGGAAACGGATTTACGTGTCCGACGTGCCACTGGAGTAGATGTCGAGGGTAGTGGTGGTGGTGGTGGTAATGGGATGGCTTTGTTCTTGCTTTCATTTTTCACTTCTGGTTCCCTTCTTTCTTTTTGACTTCTGTCGTAGAAGGTGTGGAGATCATCGTTTTAACCCAAGCTTTAAGTTCTTCTCGTTGGGGTTTAGGGGAAGGGGTCAACAAGGACGCTGCAATCTTACTAGGGATGGGAGTTGTTAACGGTGTTTGAAAGACTTCTCGTACGTCTTCTTCCTCAGACATCCGTGTGGATGCATCTGTCTGGGTCACTGGGGGTGGTGGTGATGGACTTTTCATCAGGGTCTTAAAATCTTTAATTATCGGTCGAGCTCTTTCGTCTAAAGCTTTCTGGTGAAAGAATTGAAGTTGCTGCAACACTTTATCGTACCGTTGTGATTTTTTCGTTTCTGACAAATCGCTGCGATCCATCAAGGATTGCAATTCGTGTTGAAACTGGGACATCTCGGTCCAGTGAGGATTGGAAGGTAAATGCGGGGTCCGTTGTTCTTGCCAACAATGGAATTCCATCCATTGTTTGTAAGGCACTAAAGTCAGTTTTCGTCCTTTCATCGGATTCCAAAGGTCCCGTCTTAGATCTTTCGGCCGCAGAGGTCCTTTTTTCTTCTTGATCCTTTATTATCTTGCTCCCATGAGTCCTCCCAGCATTGTTCCCAATACTTCTTTCAGCAAGGGTCCTAACAACATGTGCAAAATTCCTCCGCGTTGTACTAACATCTTTTCCTTTGACGGACGGGTATTTTTTTTCGACCATTTGGCGAGTTGTTTTCGCGTGGGTGGAGGGGCTTAGGAAAGGACGGACAACACGTCCCAATGTTTGACTAAATGAGGAGGCAGTCCGTTTCTTTTGTTTTCTTTTTTGGCTAGAAGATGGATGACTTCTGGAGGGTGACATCTTTGTGTGTTCAGGAGCACAAAAACACTGATACCCATCGTCTGCCTCAGGTCTTTTTTATAGTGGAATGCATCGCCACTGAGTCTCTTACGTGATATAAACTTGATGACAGGCATCACGCGTCGTGGAGGGGTTCGCAACGGACTAAATCGGGGCAGTTCTTGATTGGATAAATCCAGTAAACTCTGTAACATACCCGATATCTCTTGGACTTTGATTTTGGGAGCAGATACTTTGTAAGCAGCTGCCGCTGCGGCTAAAGAGGAGGAGGTTGTCACCGCTAGAGGAGAAGTTCCTGGAGACACGGGTTTCCATTTTTTCATCAAGGGGGGAGGAATGGGTGTCAAATTGTCAAATTGGGTTTCACTTGCATCACTAGCAGCGGGGAATTGGAAGAAACTGAGGCTACTGGAGACGCGGTCACTGTCCCTGCAGGTCGTGGTTTGGGGATGTAAGGTTGCTTCCTGGCCGAGGTGCCTCTCTTGCGGGTAAAAGCTGTTTTCTGTGGTCTTTTCTTCGGGCTTTTCTTTTTCTTTTTCTGGGGCTGTGACCTGTTCTTCATGCTACTGCTCTTTTTCTTCTGGGTACGTTTGGGTTGGAGAGTGGCTTTATTCTTGGGGATGACTTTGGAGGCATTGGGATCCCATTTTAAGAGGGAGCGAATGATGACACCTCCTAGAGAACCGCTGCCTCCAGGTTTCAGAATGATTTGCTTGTTGGTTTGAGTGTCGATGCGTGGATCGGCCAGTTGCGTTAAGGCTACTTTGTTTCTGTCAAAAAATCGTTTGGTTTGATGAAGAATGTGAATGATGCCTTGCAATAATTGACGTGCTGTCACCGTAAACCATCGTAAGACTTCTCTGAGACTGGCTTCTAAGACAAGATCACGTATTTGTGGATTTTTTCGCGACTGATGCCGTGCAATGCATGAATCAATTTGACGGGAAGATGAAACTGAAGAGACGTCATGTTGACGATGTGTGAGACAGACCAAAAGTGTCCGGGATTTTTATAGAATTTTCTTAAAGTCGACGGGGACGTGTACACGACAGGCCCTCCGTCTTGGCAACAGTTGTGAAACAGATGGGTACGAAATCGCAAATAATCTGGGGTAGTGGGTTTTAAATCCAGGAGTAAATAGGCGTGAGGAGTTTGAGTGGCATCGTTGTATGCATGATTCAGCCAAGGAGTTCCTAACTATTTGGCTAACACTTGCACTGCGATTTATCTCTAGGACTTTTAAACAAGACAACGTAATAAGCACTGAGAATGATCGTGCGATGGGCTTTACTTTGTTGAAACAAAGTTTGGGTAATGTAAATGACACTGGCATTACGATGATGCTCTTTGCGCCTAAACCATAGCTTAATGTCTTCTTCGTCTTCTCCTAACATGTCGTCAAAGATGACCAGATGTGTTTGACTTGGGTCAGATACAATACTATGGTCTTCACCAAGAATGCCTTCCACAAACACGATGGAATCGCCTTGACGTTCTCGCAGAAGGTTGTAGGCCAATTGCCACTCTTTGTAACACCACACGAAACGTTGAGGTGGACGATCGATTAAATGATTCTAATGTTCTATCAAACGTTTCTCAAATTCGTCAAATGACACGTTTTTTCCTAATTTGGCGAAAAAATGGAAACCCGTTTCACCAGGAACTTCTCCTCTAGCGGTGACCACCCTCCTCCTCTTTAGCCGCTGTGGCAGCTTGCTCACAAAGTACCTGCTCCCAATCAAAGTCCAAGACAGATCGGGTATGTTACAGAGTTTACTGGATTTATCCAAGCAAGAAACTGTCCTGATTTAGTCAGTTGCGAACCCCTCAACGTCGAGTGATGGCTGCCATGAAAATGATACAACGGACCGACAATCAGTGGAGACGCATTCCACCACTATACAAAAGTCCCGGGACAAACGATGGATATCAATGTTTTTGTACTCCTTAACGCAAAAAGATGTCACCCGCCAGAAGTGCAAACCAGCAATATCGTCGTTCTCCTGTCCAAAAAGGAAAAGGAAAAAGAAAAGGCCAGTCTTGTCGTTTGACCGCACATCTGAGAAAACGTTGAGCCAAGCATCGACGTCTATTCCAGAAAGGATCCAATCGTCCAAAGAAAAAGAGAAGCAACCAAAGGGGATGATTATATGATTCGATAGTCAAAGAGGTCGTCAAACAGACTGGTCACACACCCAACCAACTCCAAAATTACTACTTGAAACAAAAACAAGATAAAAGGACGTCAGTGTATTTTGTGTGTGCTGCTGAACAAAGATGTCACCCCCAGAAGCCATCCATCTTCTACCCCCAAAGGAAACAAAAAGAAAGGACTGCCTCCATTTAGCCAAGAAGAAGCAGGCCGTATTCCGTGGGAAAGCCTGAAACCAGACGGGGGCGAAATCACAGGCGTTAAGAGAGATTGCCCAAACTCTCAACCGACAAAACAGCCCTTTTCAGGTCTACCAGAAACATCTAGAAAAGACATACTGCTCTATTGCCAAAATTAGTCTGTATTTGTGTGTTGGTCTTTAAGTGTGATTTGTATGTCAAAAGATAGAAGTGTGCCTATAAACATTTCGTTTCCCTGGCGTGTGTGTGTGTGTGTGTGTGTGTGTGTGTGTGTGTGTGTGTGTGTGTTTGTTTTAGGGTTGTATGTATGGATGGTAATAAAATGTGTTTGTAGGTAAAAAAATGAAAGTGTTTCTTTTAGGTCCGCGCGTTCCATGTTTTGGTTGCAGTATGGGTATTGTTATCTTTTGTGTAAGGGGGTGTTTTCTTCACGTCTGTGCTAGCCATCGTTGACTAGTCAACATCCAAAATGAATAGTGCACAGAAAAGAATGGAACTCCAGATTCAACTGGAATATGCTCGTCGCCTCCTAGATGAACTAGGTGTGGATGATTTGAATGAAGAAGAAGTTGCCTTAGAGGAGGAGATGGAGAAGGAAAAAGAAAAGAGCATAATCCTTCTGATTCGACCCGTTTTCCACGTGAAACCTGTGGTGAGGTCACCATTATAGAAACCACCTCAAGCGTTCACGTTGCCTCGTACCGAAGATTGGGACTTGGAGCTGGAGTTACAACTCCAACAGTTGGAACCTCAGCGACCACATCAGCAGTAGCAGCACGTACGGGCATGTGATGTATTCTTCGCAATTCCTCAAACCGAAGATTGGGAGAGTGAGGCAAATCAACCCTCTTCATCATTCCCCATTTTCACCATTTCGTGGGAAACGATTGGAGCCGTAGATGTGTGGGTGGTGCTAGGCCTGAGAGGTGCGAGCATTGATAAGGTGAATCTGAAGTTTGACCAAAACACAACCAGATCTCTAGAAAAGAGAGACTGATCAAGTTGCCAAAAAATGTTATGTTTGTTGGTAGTGTGTGTATGTGTGAGTGTTTTTTGTCTTTCCTTTAACAAAAACCCATGTCCCTTCCCTCATGAGTGTTTGTTTTGTGTGAATGTTGAGTAGTGTGACTATAAACACTAACTCCTTTGCTGATGAGATAGTGTGTGTGTGTGTGTGTCTTTCCCTTAACAAAACCCTTGTACCTACTCTGATGAGTGATTGTTTTGTGTGAAAGTAAAGTAGTGTGACTATAAACACTGACTCATTTGCTGGTGTGATTGTAGGTAATGATGTTTTTTTTTTGTAAATAAAATCTTTCCTTCTCCACTATGTAATGTAGAAAGTATTGTGGTTTTGTTGGTATTAGTGTGTTGGTTTGTATAAAATTTATTTTAGGTTAGCACTCTTATCTCTGTGGATTGTTTGGTAATGTGATATGTGTAGTTGGTGAGAGGGAATGTTTTTCTTCACGTCCGTGCTTAATATATATGTAAGTTGTAGCGTTCGTCAATCGCGCTGTTCAACACTGAATAATCAAATATGGCGAGCAATATCCTAGAAAGTAAGAAAAATTGCAAGGGGTACCGGATGATTTGGGGATGACTGAAGAAATGCTATAAAGGTTGAATTATGGTTCTTATAGCCCCCACCGAGTTAACATGGAAATCAACAATTTGAGGAAGGTCAAGGAAAGACTAAAGAACTAATCATACAGGAAAAAGAAGAAAAGAAGGATTAGGAGGAAAAAGAGCAAATGAGAGTCAACAATGATAAACTCATGAAAGAAGAAGAAAACGAAAAGAAGAAATAAGAGGGGGAAGTGAAAAAGGAAGAGAACAAGGAGGATAATGGAAGAAAGAAGAAGAAAACAAATGTGATGGAGAAGATGAGAAGTTGGTGGCGGAGAAGAAGAGAAGAAATAAATTAGAAGAAGAAACCCAAAGGCCCTTTTCAGGGCCCCTCAACTATCTCGAAAAGATGCCTATTCTCTCTCGCCTAAATTTTTTTTAGTCTGTTGCATAGTTGTTTGTTTAATAGATTTATGTCGATCAATCTATGTATGTATATGTCTCTGTCTATGTCTATATCTCTAACCCTGTCTCTATGTCTATGTCTCTATTTGTCCTAGTGTAGTGCATATTGAGGTCAGCCACTTGCAACATTGTTGCCATTGTTTCCGCAGTGTCCAGTACCGTGACGTCACCCAATGTTCATTTCCTGTTGTCCCTAGACATCCCAATCCATTGTTGCTATACATTCTGTATGTTCAATTCCCATGGTCCGTATACAGATCCATCCATGTTAAAATCCTCTTTGTCCCTATAGGGCCGCAACCCTGTTTTTAATGCAAAGTCCAATAGTCCCTATTTCGCCCACCCATACCACTTATGTATGTATGTATGTATGTATGTATGTATGTATGTATGTATGTATGTATGCATGCATGTATGTATGTATGTTGTTGTTGTTGATGTTGTTGTTGTTGTAGGGCTTAACGCCATTTTTCAGCACACGATAGGCTATATATGGCGGCCAGTATTAATGGTGGAGGAAGAAACCGGGAAATCCCCGGAAAGAACCACCGACCCACGAGAAGCTACTGGCAAGCTTTCGCACATATCCACATTCGCCGAATCCGAGACTCGAACCCACGCAGACAGAGGTGAGATGGCAGTGATCCGTAACGGAGAGCGCTTTAGACCACTGGGCCACTCGGGGCCCCCTATGTATGTATGTATGTATGTATGTATGTATGTATTAGTGTTTTGTGGCATTTTAGCACAAAAGTGGTTATGTAGTGCCAACTAAAGTAAAAGTTCGAAAAGAGAAAAATTTTAATTAAACCGACAAACAAACAAAGTCACAGACTCTGCACATTTTTCAGCAGAATCCACATAAAGCAAAAGGCTTCGATCCAGCATCCAATTGGTTCAGCTAAAGGACGGCAAGCTAATACAATAGAATACTAGTCGGCAAAATTTTTCAACATGAAACATAATCCCTGTAGTGGTGTAATTTTCCATTTCTCCCTAATCAACATCACTGACAGGAAGTTAGTCCGTAATTCATCAAATATCTAAAATAAAATCATCCGTACCAACTATTTATGTCGTGAGTACCGTGCCAGATATTTATGTGGTGAGTACCGTGCTAAATATATTTGTGGTGAGTATCGTGCCAACTATTTATGTTGTGAATACCGTGCCAACTACTTATGTGGTGAGTATCGTGCCAAATATTTATGTAGTGAGTACCGTGCCAAATATTTATGTGGTGAGTATCGTGCCAACTATTCATATGTTGAGTACCGTGCCAAATATGTATGTGGTGAGTACCGTGCCAACTATGTATGTTGTGAGTACCGTGCCAGCTATTTATCTGGTGAGTACCGTGCCAACTATTTATGTCGTGAGTACCTTGCCAACTATTTATGCGGTGTTCCGTGACAAATATTTATGTCGTGAGTACAGTGCCAACTATTTATGTGGTGAATACCGTGCTAAATATTTATGTCGTGAGTACCGTACCAAATATTTTTGTCGTGAGTAGCGTGCCAAATATTTATGACGAGACGGCATTTCTTCTTCTTCTTCCTCCGTTTATTCCATTTCGAAATAATGAAATGAAAACTATATATTAGTTTCTGTTCCTCGCCGCTTAACTTGATATTGATTTCATCGTCTAGCTTGGAACGTAAATGTTACTGTGGAGTATTCAGTTATTAGAAATTGCACCGACCAGGAAACATGGTCATTTTAAAACTTTAAAACCACCTCCTTTCTTAAAAAGAATTGCTATATCTCTGATGCAAAATAGCCTTTAGTGAATTTAGTCTTAAGAGATTCTGAAGTAGCATTCAACACATTGTTTAAAATAGTCAATGTACTAAATTAATTAACGGGTTCGTTCATGTAAAGTTGCATCTCTTAACATAAATTCTAGTAGGCAAGTATTGTGTGGCCAATTAGGCTTGTCCGTTTCTAGGGTGATGCACTTCTTGTGGAAGGCAGTGTGCAGCAAATTGTGCAACTCCCCCTTCCCCATTATTAATAATGTCCAGTATGCACTGCTTCTGTGATCTAAATAATTCTCCAACTATAAGTGGTCAATAGTTTTATTGTTTTAATAAGTGGTCTTGCTTTTATATCTTGAGCTCATCGAATTGTTTTGAATTGTAATTCATTTATTTTGAACACATACGCCAGAAATCTGTAGTGACATTGTTCTGGTCCAATCAATTTATTGCGTAACTGCAAATACGGTTGCATGTATTCTCAGCAGAAGTCAAAAGATCAGAACCAAACACTAAATAAATTGTAATCTTTCCGAACATCGTTCATTTCTTGACTTTATCTCTATTCGTTTTATACGAATATTAACAGTTAAACAAATAATTCAAACTGCAATGAAAGATTTTGAATTCACACGTAATTTCGATGCTATATACTTGTCATGAATTTATTAGGATTACAGTCAAGCAAAAACATTTGAGATATGTAGGACAGTTCCTTACTAAATATGTATGTATATATGTGTGTGTATGTATGTGTGTGGATGTATGTATGTATTGAGTGTGCGTGCGTACGAGCGTGCGTGCGTATGTATGTGTGTATGTATGTATGTGTGTGTGAGTGCGTTCGTGCGTGCGTATGTATGCATGCATGTATGTATGTATGTATGTACGTATGTATGTATGTATGTATGCATGTATGTATGGGTTATACAGATTATCCAACATTTTAGAGCTGCTTAACAAAGGGTAGTTTTTATCGAAATGTTAAATACATTGATCTGAAAACTAATTGGATGATACCTTGGATAAGCGGAGCAGGTTATAACAGCATTGACAATGTAGAATTACCTGATTACCTACTTTCAGGCAAAGTTCTCCTTCAAGGTCAATGACTCTGGTGTACACTATATGGGCCAGGGGCCAGCTTTATGCACACATTTTATGACGCAATCACAAGGATACTATAACTAATCGTAAATAATATACACAAGTGAGGTTAAAGAGGTCCATAATTTTGGATACCTATAGTAACACAAGGCAAGGCACAGTGCGAGGGTGCAGAAGAAGAGGCAGACGGAAAAGAGGTGGGAGGACAACATTAAGGAATGGACAGGCATGGGATTTGGAGATTCCCAAAGGGCAGTAGAGAACAGGGAAAGATGGAGAGAATTGGTTGTAAAGTCAACTGTGGTGCCCCAACGACCTCTTAGGTTAAGGGATTGATGATGATGATGATGATGATGATGATGACGATGATGATGATGATGATATTATCACAAAGCATAAGAATATTATCTACTTGACGAGAGAAGTCAATGGCAGTTCATAGCAGAAGTTTATGCACACCAACCCCAAATTTATACCTGCAATTTTCACGTCCGAAGGTCATTTTTGACACCATGTGATGCTTTCAGTGCAAACACAAGCCCTTTTCCAAGATGATAATTCTGCAAAACAGAGTGTACTAAACAGACTGGTGCAACTGAAAATAGTTGTCATCCAAGCCGTTTTTGAGATATTCTACTTGCCCCGAACCCACGTGCTATGGGAGGCTAGCTCTTGTTCCTAGCTGACTATTAGTATTTTACTATCTACATAATGCAGAGTAACTATGGAAGGTGTATATGCCTGACATCAATTTCAAGAGCAACACAAGCCCGAAACACCTAGTTCACAAATATATCCATATCTTTAACTAGTAAACAATAATAGCTGAAAAAGTCACACCATAGCCTTAAGTTAAGAACTTACCAAGGGCCAATTTACGAAACTAGCAGCTGCCGCCATATTGGTAGGACCAATTCATTTTAACGATAAACAAAATGTGTCCATTTTAAAAGAGAGAAAATCTTGGGACGATGGGAAGGGGAAGTTACGTTTAGAAATATATTGAGAAAGTCTGCTTTTACAGCGATTTAGTGTCAATATATTTCTTAAACAACTTTGTGACTGTTGTAGCATTGAAGACTTCTGGATGACCCACAGGAGATACCGAGATGTTAATGAAACGTTTGCCTTAGGTTTTTGTACTAGAACTGTTAAAACTGTTTTAAAATTATTTGACTGTGTAGGTCTCAGTCGTGTACTTTCCTCATTTGAAATGAGCATTGCCAGTTAGTAGTACCTAAGATGAGTAAACTTTCCGCACTTGTTCCATTTTATCTTCACTGTTTCCTTTCTCATCAGTAAGATAAAGACAAGCACCAGTTAAGTAGAAAGAGTTACAGGCGAACTAATTTCGAAATTGTCTTCATATTTCCTAATAGTTGCTATGTTAATATCTATACATAGTCATATTCAATCGTCCCATATTATTACCATCCAATATTTTGAGTTTATATAGGACAAATTAGGCAAAATTAATCGCTTGTGTCTGGATATGCCATGTATGTTCAAGCCGAGCGGTAATGGGCATCTATCCTCATACAAGAGTGTCGAGTTTACTAATCCGAGTAGATTTGACGTTATACACTGTTCGTCAGCATATTTCATAAAGACTACCAGGATTAAGCATGCTAGGAAACGTTTATAACGTCGGATTATGTTATCAAGCATACCGAATCATAAACCTTGCATGCCGGTGAGAGAGAGAGAGAGAGAGAGAGAGAGAGAGAGAGAGAGAGAGAGAGAGAGAGAGAGGGGGGGGGGGGAGAGATTTGGTGCCGTCACATCAATGTCATTTTGGACGGATGAAAATTTCGTAAAAGAGCACAAACATGTAGGACTCACATTACTTTATGAAAAACAATTTAGTGTTTTGTCCTACATTGACTGAAACCAATCATACATTTTATCAAGGAAAGATAGTATTTACATTACTTTCAATTAAAAAATACCCCTCAATAACATGATTCTACTGTCATTGTTTCTTAAATACTTGCATGGTGAGTGACTAGATACGGGATTGCGTTCACGAGTGTAGTTCTAGCATAGACACTGCAGGCTCCCATTTCTCTTTTAAATATAAATTTTAATAATAACAGATTGTGGAATAATTTGCAGGCAAAGTGGAGTATTATGTAAATTGTTTTAGTCTCATTGTACGAATTTTGTTTTGAGAAGCAACGCATAGTGTTAAAAAATAATCTCAGCTCATTTCTACCGATTTTTCAAAAACATAATATATCAACCTTTTTCCGTTAATATCACCGAAATTATATACGGGTATTGCTTAAATAAAAAATGAGCATTGCTAGACCGAAGTTAAGAATAAAGATCAGTGAAGGTTTATTGCACGAATCAGTTTGCATTTCTAATACCACACTTAGGGGTGTTTAATGCTCGATCTTTATGGTGGACATCGAAGTAGTTTCAATGACGATTTACCACTGATGATCATTAAGGTGATAACAAATAAATTTAGATCTGCATCTCAAACGTTTGAATCAAATAACCAAATGACGACAGAAGTTCAACCCGAATTAACAAATGGCTGTTATCGTCTAATGTAACGTGCGGAAAATCTACTTTATATAAGGGAAAATTATATTGCACTTGCCTTGGATTATAATGTATATTGTTGTCAATGTTTGGTGATACCAAAATTATAGTAAATAAATTCACTTTCCTTCGTTTTCTTTGAATTTAGTTGTGGTACCCTCAATCTCTGAATCGACATTTTACTCTTACCAGTTTTTCATCAGTGACAAAGACGAAGAGAAACATATTTAATTCATACAAAACAAATGTTTGATATAAACATACACGAACCAACACTTCCTGGTTACAGGTGCACTATGGGAAAGATCGGAATTGTAGGACTGATATGTTGCGGTGTTTCCCTAACTCTGATTGTGGTGTCCACTGCTTTACCATACTGGGTTCGAAATGAAAACGTTGATGCAGTGATTTCATCAGGATTGTGGATGGCTTGCTGGAAAAGAAATGGCCAAGAGGAAGCAGATTGTCAAGAGATGATACATGTTTCAGGTCTCTCTCTCTCTCTCTCTCTCTCTCTCTCTCTCTCTCTGAATTTAATATTTTAAAGTAGTATTCGTGGTTTTCGGTAATCTCCCAGGTTTTTTTAGCCAGACAACATTAAAAACCTACAGAAAACAACAGCAGGATGCAACAAGAGCCAAAACATTTCGAAAACCATGAACAGTAACAAAAATAAGAAAGAATAAGAAGAAATAAATGATTACTTAAGCATGTCTAATTGAATGGTAAAGATTAGTTTTTACTTCTGAAAAAAATTCCTCATTAATGTTTGTTTCTTTGTCCATTTCTGTCTGAACTTCACCGTACTTCCAAGGAACGCGATCAAGATGTCCGCCATTCCTGTAGAAACGAGAGTAGTTATATGTGGCGATTGAGCCTCAAAATGGTGACTGAGCCTCAAACGGGAAATTAACATGGAAATAGCAATTGAGACTCAAACGGGCATTTAACATCGGAATGCACTGGGGGGGATGGGGCGCAATGTGAATTTAACATGGGTGCTGTGAGAGGGGTTTTATAGGGACAAAATCAGTTATAGGGAAAGAGGGGGGTTTGTACACAAACAAACACACTTATACAACAAAAACACACAACAAAAAATTTGGCAATAGTAGAATATTATATCTTTTCTAGGAAAGTGAGAAATGGAAAAACGCTAGTATCTATTTATAACCTCATCTTGTAGGAAACTCCTATGAAAAAACCATAGTATATATTTATAGCCTCAACTTTTAGGAACGTCCTGTGGAAAATCCTTGTTTGTTTGTCCCCATAACCCCTTTTACCATTTACACCTTTCAGCCACATAAACCTTTCTACCTCATAAACCTTTCTACCTTGTTGAAGCTAAAAGTAGAGTCTAGGGTTTTTCTATGGGATTTAAATACAAGTTGAGGCTATAAATAGATACTAGTGTTTCTTCATAGGATTTTCCTACAAGATGAGGCTATAGGTAGATACTGTCGTTTATTCCAGTTCTTACTCCTAGAAAAGATATATTCTACTACTGCCCCCCCCCCAACCTTTGTCATTGTGTTGTATAAGTGTGCGCTTGTTTGCATTCGTTTTGTTTGTCCCAATAAAGCACATTCTGTCCCTATCAACACTTATGTCCCTATAAAACCCAGTCATATCACCCGTATTAAATTTCCATTGTCCCCCAAGTGAAATTCCCATCTTAAATTCCCGTTTGAGGCTTAAGTGCCATTCCCATGTTAATTTCCCATTTGAGGCTGAAGAGCCATTCCCATGTTGAATTCCCGTTTGAGTCTCAAGTACCATTTCCATGTTAAACTCCCGTTTGAATCTCAAGTGTCATTTCCATGTTCATTTCCCGGTTTAGGGTCAATCGCCGTCTCGAGGCGCAATCGCCACATATAACTACTGACGAGATCAAGATGCCAATGACAACTAGCTGAACACAAATACACACGAACTCACACCCACTCAGACACACACACACACACACAAACCAAGACACATCCACCCACCCACAAACTTTATATATATATATATATATATATATATATATATATATATATATATATATATATATATATATATATATATATAGTACAGCATAAAACACGTCTGCAGACTTAAAACAGGAACACAAAAAATAAGAATGACTCCAAAATCTGAACGAATCGGATTGCTCAGTTTTGTCCTTATATACACCTTCTATTACGAATATATTTCACAACATATCCCCATGTGACAGGTCATACTACTCAGTTTATTTTGTAATTCATGTGGCCAAGCTAAGCCGATAGAAATTGCTTAATTCTTCTAGAACTGCCCAAACCGCATCAGCCAATTTGGAATCAACCCAAAGTCGTCATTTAGACTTATTATTAGTAATTGTCAACATATACGTAAGCATCTATTTATAGATCCTATGCAATTTTACGCTCTTAGCAGACCCTAGTCACGTTGGTGAAATCTGATTAAAGATAATGAGAAATTATTTAAATATAAGGCCATAAATACAAATTACAAAAATTAGTTAAATTCATGTACCAGAAGTTACAGAAAATATAACGTAGATAAACATATGAAATAACTCAGCTGTATCAAATAGGGCAGTTGCAGTTTCGTTATTATTTGAATGCACATACAGTCTTATTGGCAGGTCATATGGTACCCTTGTTTTCTTCAAAATACATCGGAAAATGTAAGTTCGATTTGTCTACATTTCAATATAAAAAATGTTTCTGATTCATCACTTAAATTATTGTGAAACATCCATATTCAAACAAAACGCCTACGCCCTTTGCTCATGACATAGGGCCATTAAGGCCTTCCATCACTTTAGTGCTTGATTATATAGGTCCAATAGGCTTTCCGTCACTTTAATGTTTGATGATATAGGGCCGTTAGGTCTTCATCACTTCCGTCACTTTAATGTTTGATGATATAGGGCCGTTAGGTCTTCCGTCACTTCCGTCACTTTAGTGCTTGATGATATAGGTCCAGTAGGCTTTCCGTCACTTTAATGTCTAATGATATAGGTCCACTGAACCTTCCGTCACTTTAGTGTTTGATGATATCGGTCCATTAAGCCTTCCTCACTTTAGTGTTTCATGATATACGTCCATTAAACCTTACATCACTTTAATGTTTGGTACATTTTCTCATTTCTTTTTGGATGGTGCTCTCCCTGGTTGATCTTTTCAGACCATTTATGGAGGCCCTCCTGCCCTACATGTAAAGATTGTGCTATTGTATATATTTGTTCTGTTTTATTGTTTGTCTAATATGGTATATATTGTCTAATATGGTATATATTGTGCTATTGTATTTATTTCTGTTTCTGTAATGATTGTTTAATTATTTTTTTTATTTATTTATTTTTTTAAAAAAAAAAATTATTTTTTTTTATTCAATACATTCATCTTGTTCCAGGAAATACTGTTCTTTTTTTCTTGTTTCGCCTTTTTGCTTTTCTTTTTTCTCTTCTAATTTCCGCTACTGTTTCTAACAGGTCACTCTTTTGTGTTTCTGTTTTGGTTCGTCTTATTCCTAAAGGTAAAGCTGTCGTAGGAGTTTGATTTGCGCCTGCACTTCTTGTTTCATGTTGTTGCTGTTGTTGTTGTGGGATTTGATTTTGTTCATCCTCTTGTGGATTTAGTGTTTGTTGTTGTTGTTGTTTTTCCATCTGCTTTGTTGTTATTTCTTGTGTTTGTCCGATTGTTGTTTTTTGTTGTTGTTGTTGTTGTTGTTCCATCATTTGCCTTTTTCTTTCTGCTAGGTTCACTTCTTGGGTCTCTTGGTTTTTGGAACTTCTTATTTCATATTGTTGCTGATGTTGTTGTGGGAACTGAGTATAATTATCTGTTTGTTTTTTTTCTTCTTGGTGCTGCCTTGATGTTGTTAATCTGTTGTTCGTTCTCTGTGCTTGGGAATATAGTTGTTGTTGTTGTTACTGTTGTTGTTTGCCTAGAGATCGATTGTTCTTGCTGTTGTTGTTCCATCATTGGCCTTCTCACTTCTGCTAGTGTCTCTCCCTGATTCTCTTGATTTTTTGCACATTTGTGTGAGGTGTGTCCTGTTTGTTTACATCTATTGCACGTTCTATGATATATGCACCCTTTGTACCATGTTTTTGTTAGAAAACCAAATAGGCAGAAGGCTCTTTTTACTTCTTTCAGTTTGCTCTTTTCAATTTCGAAGATCTGTGTTCCATTATAGATTCTTGATAGGGGAATAGTATCCAATCGTGCCGATATAACCTTTATGTTAAACTTTTCTTCAACCCTTTCTTTCGTAGCTTGCAATGGTATTTCTAGGGGGATGCCAGGTAGATGTAATTCCCCGGTTTGTTTCTTGATTTTCCGCCTGATTGGTGTTGGTGTTTTTATTATCACTGGTAGTCCTTTAATTTGCATTTCCCCGTACGGTAGTATCGGTTGTGTTCCCTTTGGTCTCAGTAAGTATCCTTGATATCCCTTCCGGTTGATAGAATATGTTTTATCGATATATTCCGGATTTATCACCTTGAGTGCAACCATAATATCTGCTGTTTTTGGTTTTCTATCTCTTGGTATGTTTGACATATCTAATTCTTGTGTCCCTTCTTGGTATAGACATTCTATAAATGAACCTTCTGTTGTCTCTATTCTTCTTATTTTAAAGAAGTTCTCTAGTTCTCTTGTAATCACCTTGTTTGCTTTGTGCACCGCCATTTTCTCCCGTGCAATTTGCTTCTCTTGTGAGTTGAGTTCACTGTACATCTTTTTCCGTAGCGTTCTGACTGTAATATTTTCTGTAAGATTTTTGTTTCTTTAGTAGTTTGTTTCTATTTCATGATCCTTCGTCCTTTAGTCCATTAAGTCTGCTTGGTCCTGGCCATTTTGAGATTTATTTAGCAATGACTTTACTTGTCCAACACGAGTTTACTCATTTCAATATATTGATTTTATATTTTCAGAGTATTATCTCGCCGTTCGCGCATTGGTTCTGATGGGTCTTTTTATGGCAGCCAGTGCAAACGTATTCGGGTTTGTCGGCATGTTTATGATAAGACAAAAAAAGAACACCTCTCTTATTGCAGGTGTGATCTCTATTTCAGCAGGTATGTACAACTAGTCCTGTTTTTATCATGTATGTGTTAGGTAATGACCTGGCATAATCTGTGAATATAGCGTTTTGCTTGGTCTGACACATTCTTGTGTCAACTTCATTAATGCACAAGTTCATTATATGTTTATAACCCGACTGTCCATTTCATCATCCTGATTCAAAGAAAAATGGTCTTGAGGGCGTATGTGCCATCCAAGGACGAAAACTGCCCAATAACCTGATGTACAAATCAAATACCCTGTATACATGTAAACAATTTGCCTTTGAAGCTCGAGCGACCAAACGTACGGCTGTTCACAATAAACTGATTTACTGTGAAGCGTTGCTAAGGATATAGAGAATATCTATATATAATGCTTTTTCCGTTTGATGTATTCTGACCCTTTTAAATGATGGAAGGAGATAATGGTAAGGTGCTTTGTTTACACTGAAAATACCTGGAAGGCCTCCTTGCAGAGTTCTAGGCTTACCCCCTTAATAACCATTTCTCAGAAGAATTCATTAACAATAAAGTCACCTTCTGCTGAATTAAACAAAACATTATTCCAGGTAAGTATTTGAAACAAAATTCTTTAGTTATATTTGAATTTATTTTCACCCCAACGTATTTTAAACGATTAATAGCATATTTATACCCAATATTACGGCTTGATGACTTTGCAACAAACTGGAGAACTGAAAATCTGTAACTTCTGTATATTTTGTTTTCAGCAGTTGATATTTTAAGTTCATTATCTGGTAAATCGTAATTCCTATTCTTTAACATGGTGTTGATGAAATCAGCATATCACATGTGTTTGCTGATTTCAACCAATACCTCTTTAAAATTTCATTTCACTCATCGTGTTGAGCACTTTGTAATATTATCCACTCACAATGATCTTGTGTATGCTGGCTTTCTAAGAAAATCCAAGGAGCTTTTGTTCAGTATCACAGGTTTCGCTCTAGCCATGGATGTTGTGTATGCTGTCTTTCCAAGAAATTAAGAGAAAATTCTCCACTTCTACGGTTATTGCATTGCCGTATGTCCGTATTTAACATTATGCTGTAAAGAGGTTCATATTAGAGTTGAGGCTAAGGTGTTTTTGTTCTCGTTGCTGTTATTGATGTTTCGTTTTTTATTTTTATTTTAATTTGATCAGGTATGAAAATCATTTTAAAAATATAACGCCATGTTATCAGTTGTATGTAACATCACGCCTTATATCGGTTTTCAAATTGACTCTTACTTTGAAGCATTATAGACAATTATCTGAACAATTTATTTAGAAACACTATCCTAATAAGATGGAATCAAACATATGTTTTTCAGGTATTTATATGCTGACTGGAGCGATCGTCTTCGCTGGAAGGACAAGCTATTTGGCCAAAGGAGTTTTTGTTCAATATCACGTTGGCTTCGCTCTAGCCATAGTGGCAGGAGTAGTCGGGATCGTTGCTGGAATTTTGTTCATCCGTGCAAGGCCATACGAAGAAAATCAGACTAGTTCTCCACCTTTACACTGAACAGATCCTGGTCTGCCATTACATAATATGTTAACTAAATAGACTTTCCACTAATAAAATGAACACATTCCTGAGCATCCAGAAAGACTGCATGGAAGACAAAAAGAAATCATTCAAATCTTATCAATTTTTGGGGGATCTCAAAATCTTGTGCTCCGAATCTTTCTCAGGTATCTGGAGGCTCCTACTGGCTTTAAAAATGAAATCATTTTTTGTTTGAGTCCTTGTTGAAAGCAAGCACCGAATCCACGAAAACCAACATCCTCATAATAAAAGCCAAATTCATAGTAAATATTTCTCAAATAAAGTTTAAACTATCATATGACTAGTGTTAAATATGTTAATTTATCCATATCATAATCCTTCTTTGGGTAACACAGATAACGACTCCCTCTGACATGATGCGATGACATCAGGAAGGTCATAGCAACCGAGGCGTCTAACGGAAATTTAAAACTGTTAACAATAACGTGTGGTTTCATCAAACAAAGGCAGGATACTGTGTCATGGGTTACCAAGAACATAACATTCGTGCTCATTGCAAAATTAAATTTAGAAAGTCGCAAAGACATATCAACACTTTAATTGTGAAGGCTCAGAAAAGCTTAGACGATTAGTTTCATGCAATGAGCATTCCTGCAAGATCAGTAGCTATAACCTGGATACACCGTGAAAGGTAAATAACTAAAAGGAGAGAACAGAAGCAAAACATGTGATCTAATGTCATGAAGACCAGCACCATAGCAAGTACACTACAATCATGCGCAAATTCTTACAACGAAACTTCTTTTCTCCATGTACATTCTAATTGGATATAGATGAACAAGGTTTATTGTAACAGATTAATAATTATAATGAAAATGTGTGACTCAAGGTTCTCTATAAGCTACTGTAATGGAGCAAATTTTTCTGTCGATCTCTGTAGAACACATTTAGTTGGACACGTGTACGATTAATTAGATTTATGGAGATCTGCGCGCGTTTAAATTGCCATAATGCACGGATTGGTACAGTCTCTGTCACGAGTTTAACGATTTTTGATTAAGGATACGTTTGTTTAAACTGACCAGGGAAGGGGTAAATTTCTGATCGGTATGGAAAACTGTCATTTCTGAAAGTTACCAGGAATCAGTTGGGTAATCAAGGTTTGTCAGACGAACTGCATTGTTTCAGCAAGTTCAATGTATTTCATCTAGATTGGTCACGACGTGAAGGGGGCGTGGTTTCACATGAAAACTCTTCAGTTTAAATGTGCAAATAGCAAATTTGAAAATCAGTCTACGCTTTTTTCTGCAAGAGAACAAATGTAAATAGACTCCGAATGGGTTAAGAAGTAAACTCACTCGTAGAAATCATCCAGGGGAAGCAATTGTCTGGAAAAATTGACAGACACGTTCTGGAAGTGAGAGTTTGGGAAAACAAGGTATTTGCAACAATCTTATGTAATTCATTGATACTACTATGATGGTTTGTTTGATTTATTTCCTTGTATTTGCATGGATTTATTTGTGTAAGTCGTAGATTTAATTTCTTGATATGGTATACCTGTGTTGAGTTCGTTTATCTGAGTCCGTACAATGATATTTTTCTTTATATAAACATTGACGACTTGTTTGAACGTATAGTCTCGTTTATTATAGGAAATTATGTATCTAGAATTTCATACCTTATTTTAGCTGAGATGCGAGAATCCGTGTGAATTCTCCGACCTATATATGAGTTCACGTATGATAACCACTTGATTGTCGTTATAAATACCGTAGTGCAAGGAATTTCATTCATTTGTGTGATTGAGACTAGTCTGGAACTAATGTCTCGGTGGGAGGTTGAAATAGCCATTAGTTGACCATTAATTTTGTGAAACTAGGTTGTTACGGTCTGTCATGGCCAGTTAGACTAGATAGCCGTAGAATCTGTTTGAAGTAGGGTAGAATTTATCTGACATAACGAGGAGGGGGGGGGAGGGTATTGATCTATTCCCCCAGTATAATGTGATGGAAGATTTAGGTTGCTTATTTTTGTTATTTTGGAAGGGCGAGATAGCTCTACGTATTACGTATTACGAACCCAAAGTGGACACAGAGTTGAAAGGGGCGTAAGAGGCGAGGCACCTGAGGATTTGGAAAAGAAAGTCAAAAGTGAAGAAGACCCAGACTTACCGGCACAAGGAAGTCAAAAGTGGAGAAGACCCAGACTTACCGGCACAAGGAAGTCAAAAGGGATAGTCGCTGTGGAATTTGGACTGAATCAAGACCATCAGGTTATGAAACTGTACAAGGCAATGTTTTCGATATATTTCGCTTGATCAAAATGATGATTTAAATTCTATCGCTTAACAGATCAGCTACTGGTATCATCATCTCTTTGTATTTGAAAATTCGTTGAAGAAGTTAAGCCAAAAAGAAAGAAGTGTATCTTTCAATCATAATGTATTATTACTTTTGTTTATGAACTTTATTGTTAGAAATTTTGATTAAATTTTGTCTTTATTTGTAATGGGGGCTCGTGTTATTCTGTTCTATATACCTGCTCAGCTCTTTATCTATTCCACCTGTAAATTTCTCAATTTCTATTGATATTTACTCGTTCCGGGCAAATTACACCGTCGGCGATCACCTCTAGATAACGATAACCAAAACCCAGAACACCCACCCCGACAAAGCTGGGAGGGGAGTATCCGACATTCATCATTTAAAAAGCAAGTTGAGTTATATCCCAACTTAGAATCCTGCCCATAGAAAGAAAGCTTGGTGTTCCCTTAATGCTTATACTTGGGTGCATGTGCTAGCAGATGGCAGTTTTATATTATTTATTTTGGTGATTACTCCTAACTCCATAAACCCAGACCTTCTGGTGCATTATGCAATGGCAGATCTATGCAGTTGGATCATTATGTGTATATTAGTGTGTAACAGTGTCTCAACACAAATACTATATGGTGCCAATTAAAAAAGGCAAACATGTAAAAATGGTGGACTGCACAAAAACCCAAAATGACAAACCCTTTGAATCAAATGTAAAAGGACAACACAATAAATATAAATGATAAGTATGCAAAAATGAGAATAAAGATTTAAACAATTATTAAAAAACAAAACGAAAATATTAAATTCTTTGAACTTATGCTTATATATGTATATATATATATATATATATATATATATATATATATATATATATATATATATATATATAAGAAAAATAGATTGTTTTGTTAAATGGGTAACGGAAGTAAGTAATCAGACCACAAAATATAGCATAGTATAATGCAGACAACTCAATAGAGACCTATGGTTCATTGGTTGTCTAATTCAGAAAATAACGGCAGACAACTCAATAGAGACCTATGGCAGACATTGTAAGCTCAGTGTATTGTTTTTTATGAATTCGAAAGTATCATCGTTCCGTACACAAACTGTACAAGCTGCACACCATACAACTATTACAGTAATAACAACAATAATAATAATAATGAGGACTTTGTTTAGCGCCTAATCTTTGGAAGCTCTAAAAGCTTTACACCACTGGACAACACATAATGATATGATTACAAAAAACAAACACCATGAAATTAGAAAACAGAAAACATGCTGTAAATATTTAAGGTAAGGATACATTATTAGGTCTTTAAGTCTGTTCTTGCAGTTGAAATAGGTGAGTTTTAAGAGCACTCTTGAATGAGATCACTGTGTCTTTGTGTCTGAGTGCAGTGGGCAATTCGTTCCACGTTGCTGGGCCCTGGTATGCAAAAGAACGTTGTCCATATGACTTCATTTTCATAGTGGGAATAATGAGAATACGATTGTCAAAAGAGGAGCGTAAGTATCTTGCTGGTGTGTACGCAATAGTGAGGTCGGATAGGTATGTTGGACTGGAGCCCGTCAGTGAAACATAGCATAGAGAACAAATAATATTTTTTTTTTTTTGTTTTTTTTTCATTCTGGATCGAATGGATAGTGCATCAAATAAATGTATCATACGCGATGCAACCAGTTGAGCACATTCTATCAGTTTTATTACTTTTTCAAATTAATAAATAATTAATACACTCGAGTAGTCTGCAGAGGCTGTGATTACATTCAGAAGTTTTATAACAGGTTGGGTAGGGACGCAAAAAATGCCTACAATGAATTATAATTTTAAAATACATGATAGACATAAATGAAAATGACAATCATTTTAACTCAATACGTGCATGCTATAGGCTTTTTAAAATCAAGATACTAGATGATGATTTGGGGCCAGTCAGTATGAAAAATAAACTAGACTATTTATGGTGGCGTTGCTGTGTTATAACAGTGCTAACCATCCCGCTGATGCCCAAGCTGGATTCGTCAACAATGGCATTATGGCGTTGTTCAACAGCGCACGTTATTCTAATCCACAGAAAGGAAATTTAAGCAACGCTAGACAATGCCACGACAATTTTCAGTCTCGCTAGATACAGTGAAGATTACACAAGATCAGCTGGTCGAACAATGATGTTTATGAAATACACATCTAATATACAGATCATAGACCGCACGCAACAGACGTTGTTTATTGCGAGTCTTTTACTCCTGATTCTAGTGTAGTCTTTGGCACAAATACCAGCTGCTGTCTTGATTTTGGACAGCACAGATGACACCAAACTGATGTGCTTTGTGCAAAACCCTCAGTCATATATTTGGGTTTAGTACAGATGTTTGCAAGGTTATTTTTGGAGGTAAATACACAATTACCTTATTTCGTAAAAATAAGGTCAATGACGCAATTTGGCATACAGGAGGTGCTGCTGATAAAGTTGACTTGTCAAAATTATGAATAGCTATGACTACAGAAAGTTCCCAGTTTTTCAAATTTTATTGAAAATTATTAGGAGTATATTTAGGGGTTCTTTGTGTTATACCATACAACATACAAAACCTCCCTATCCTACAGTTCGCTACTAATCCCTCCCATTATGATCCAAGTCGCACGGTCTCAGATTGTGCAAGCATATTCTAGAACAGGACTAATTAAACGTCTGAAAACTCATTCTTTCAACTTTTGTGGAAATGATGATAAATTTTTAAGAGGCCTAATGTACAGTTTGCCTTGGTTTATGAATGAGTTGGTTCCATTTAAATTCACTGGTAATTGTGATACCTAAATACTTTATTTGGATTTGATTTTCTAAAGAAATTCCTGCCATGGAATATTACATACTCATTTGGTGAGATCTATTTTCATCTCATCTGCATTATATAAACAAGTGGTTCTTGAATTGCATATCCAACTTTCTAATAACTGAGCTACAGCTGCTCCCACAAAAAGATGAAACGGAGAAGGATAATTTCAACTCTTACTAGCAGTATATGCCCGTCAGACAGACAGACAGATAGTGAGGTAGCTAGACAAACATACAGTCTAATAGATAGATAGATAGATAGATAGATAGATAGATAGATAGATGAATGGATGGATGGATAGCGATCCACGTACCCCGGCTTTTGAATTTTCAAATCAACAAATTGGAATACGAATATGCAAACATGAGAATCTTCTTTCAAACATGTATACTCATTCATACGTCCATGTTATTTAATCGTTATACCTTCATTTTCGTGAACAAAGCTATGAATGAGGTGCACATGTTTGTAATAACAGGAAGGTAGAAAAGAACCCACTTGAAAATTCAGGAAGCTTACATTTTGAGGGATTTAATGACATTTTGTAAGTATCAGTCTCTTTGTATGATTATAAAATTACACAAATACACATTCATTTTATCTGTGTTAACAGTTGGGGAAATGCTATCTAGTCAATATATTTGTAAGTATATGTGTAACTTGTCAATTAAGGCACTTCCTGGCCAATTTATTTGCAATTAGCAGATTAACAATACAGGTATACATTCATATTAGCCGTTTTCACAATTACCGGAATTCATATTTAATCAGTGTATGAAATGCAACTAAAGTGACATAGCATTCAAAGATATTTTTTATCCAGTATGAACACAAATCCATAACATGGTTTTGTTTAAACCTAGTTTTAAACCACTAATCACTATGTACGATGCAAATGGATATAGGACAGCAGTGATTATGAGAAGCACGCTCGGACATTCTCTTGTTCAAGTGCAATTAATTATAAAGACTTAATGTTTTGAAGACAAAATGGAGTAAGGGGCGTTCTTTTGGTTCTTTCTGCAAGTTCAAGTCGCATTACCCAGATATGATAGAATGAAGATGCAAATCGAGTATTTCATATAACTCTAGATGCCTCATATTGGTTAGTAACAAAATTAACATTAATAAATAAATAAATATAATAAAAATAAATCTTTCTTCCATCAGACGTATTCTGTAGGAATTCGGCAAAACCTTTTGGACGAAATATAAAGAAAATCGATTGAATTAAACAAATAAGTTTTAATTCTGATGAACGTCACAGTTTATGAATACCAATGTCGAGTGACCATCGTGCACCAGTCATTTGAAACACCCGAAGGTGTGCATTTGCTTACATCATTGCTATAAAATGGTGCCTGATTAGGCTTCGAACTTGAAAATATCAGGCATTTTATTATTCCTCTGCCACCACCATATCATATTCGTGTGCAATTCGATTCACTTTACATTATGTCTCTCAGTAAGATAATTGTCACAAATGCAAAGAGATTCTCTTATATGTGTCTGTACATGGCATAACTTGATACAAATGCACACATAACCTGAGACAAATTCGCCATCTCTTCATGCGATTGATGTTGGTGAAGTAGGAATAAAGTAATCACGACAGCTGTAAGTTCAAAACACCAGACTGCACATACACACGATGCAGTTTGTGAGTTTTCCGGTTTAGGTCAATAAGGTCGCATACAAAAGATCGTGCTTCAAAAGGTCGAGCACAAAATGTCACCGAACAAAAAGACCGACACTCTAATAAGATAGCCGCATATATGATCGCCCAACACACTTTAATAATTATATGAATACTGATAATATCTATATATATCGAATTTTTATATATTATATCAAATACTAAAAAAAAAAATACTACTGTAATTATTAAAAAATTGTTTTAATTAATCTTGGTAATGTCAGAAGAGAAATATAACAATAGCTAATTTGTAGACATAATATACACAATTATTGTAATAATAGTAAATATTATGCCAAAGTTTAGGCTAAAAATTCGAAACTAAAATGTTGTAGTTAATTTTGCAAACTCAAGTTGTAAGCAATACCCCGGAGATAATCGGTAATTGGTCGACGCCTATAGTCAGCTACAATAGTTTTGATCCTATTAATGTTTGCTTTGTAAAAGTGAAGTGCTTCACTTATTTGCTAAATCTTTACTCAAACGAGAGAAGATTATACGCATGGATGCATTCTAATGAGAGATGTGAAGCCAATTACAAAATACAGAGTGGGTATATTAAAAAACTATTTAAATTACTTGTTATTTTGATCTTTTATGCGGCGATCTTATTAGCCCATCGATCTTTTGTTCGGCGACATTTTGTGCGCGACCTTTTGAAGCACGATCTTTTGTGCGCAACCTTATTGATGGTGACCGTGCCAGAAAAGACTGATTTAATTCCTATTCAGATTACATCCTCCATTTCACACTAAGCAGCAAGAACATTTTTGTCGGAATTTACTTCCTGAAAACATAGAGTAATAATAAATAAATCATAATATAATATCAAAATCATTGACGCTTGCCATGAAATTTTACTGTTCAACTGTTGTTACAAACTGTCGGAGACAGATTAGTCCTTTTACATGGTGTCAAGTGCAATCATTTATCATAAATTTGTCTATAATCAAGATATTAAAAACAAATGTTCAAACTAAGAGTCATAGAATTATTTAATATGCCATTTATGTCATGCATTGACTATGGACTATATTGTTATTTCCGAGTTATAGAATTATTTAATATGCCATTTATGTCACGCATTGACTATGGACTATATTGTTATTTCCGAGTTATAGAATTATTTAATATGCCATTTATGTCATGCATTGACTATGGACTATATTGTTATTTCCGAGTTATAGAATTATTTAATATGCCATTTATGTCACGCATTGACTATGGACTATATTGTTATTTCCGAGTTATAGAATTATTTAATATGCCATTCATGTCACGCATTGACTATGGATGATATTGTTATTTCCGATATTTCTAATTTGTAAAATGTATAAATTAAGCTGAATTTTTATATGAAAGTTAGAAGTTACATGAAAATCTAAATATTACCTTGTGCCATAAATTGCAATTATTGATGGATGGAAATAATTATACTATGACTTGTAGAAATGAAAACAAAACTTAATGCAAAAGAAATGTGTAATGAATCCTTTCTTCATTTTTTACATAGCAATTTAAATTCTGATCTGGCTTAAAAGAGGTTATTGTTATGATACTATCAAGATAAAATTTTACAGAATCCAGAGCATATAATGAATAAAAGAAATTAAAGCTAACTAACTAACAAACAATACAAATTAAATATACATGTCACCTCCCCTTATAAAGAAAAAGAAAGCTTAATGAGATAAAGCTTTCTTTTTACCAGTAGTCAAATATACTTGCCATAAAATATATAAGATGATATCTTATGAATGATACAAAGTATACATGAAAGTGTAACTATAACATATTTCTATACAAGTGAAAGTGCATCTGCTATTGTCTTTTCCCTTGACATGCCAGATGTCAATATTGTTTTCCTACAACATCATACTCTGCCGTAATAATCTTTGACGTTTGCTTTTCAGCATGCCAAGGAAAGTAAGGGGCTGTGATCATTAAATAAAATAATATGACAAGGAACTAAACTAATACAGACAACTAGTGATTTTATTGTTTGCCACCCTGACTTGAATAAAGAGAATTAGTACTGAAAAAAGTTGATCACTTTGATCAAGAGAGAGAATGAGTGGTGAAATGATGATCACTTTGATCAAGAGAGAGAATGAGTGGTAAAATGATGATCACTTTGATCAATACCTCTTGCTTGATCAATGCTCAGAATGAAAGTTACCTCATCAATAAACTAATAAATGTGTCGGCCAAAGATATAATTTCCTGATTACTTTATTCACGAGAGCTCTTTTTGCCATTGCTATTTTAACTTCACATTGTAAAAATCAGGGATTTCAGTTTTAATCGGATGGATCTTTTTGATCCAAACTTGTCTTCTCTATTACATGTAGATTATCGACAACCTTATCTAGGTCATTGCTTTGTGATAAATAAACACCCTGAATAGGTACAAATGTCATCGCTCCTACAGTCGATCGTCCTGAGACTAAGTCACATGACAAATTAACGCAATGGAAAGGCACATTAATAACGCTACACTTCACTCCCTGAATAAGTACACATTCACTAGATGACTAGTTCTGAGACAAAGGCAAAGTACTTGATAATAAAGGACACTGAGATACTCGTCTGTTCCTTACTACTTTAATAGCGAAAGGATTGACAAATTCATCAGCAAGTTATATGAAACCTTTTTACATGAATGGGTCATAATTTTCTATAACAAAATGATACAGGGGTTTGTTTGACCCAACAAATGTATTACTTTCAATACATGACCTTTTAGAAATAAAAGCATTTGGAATAGCTCTGCCTCTACTGTGTTGCTTATTTTTGAACCTGTAGCGATCAGAAATAGCATGCCAGTTCTTCTTGAAATAAATGCACGTAAGAAGAGACAAGGATTTCTGATAAGGCTTATTAGAAATTTGATTCCCAAAATGTGTGCCAGATTGATATTTGGAAGTACTCCTATGAAACTGGAGTTTTTTCTTTTAGCAATCACCTACTGAGAGGAAGAATTATTAACAAATGAAACTTTGCGAGTCAAGAAACCGTCAATAGCTGTACTAGCAGCATCTTTCGACTTTTTTCTTAAAAAGGTAGGTCTTGACTTGACTATGAACACAGTTCGTGAACTTATGACTTAATATGAATTATCTAGTTTTATGATAATCTTTATCAACCTTTTGTAGTAGGTTGTTTCAGGTAGATACCTCCTGACAAGACCTCTGTGATCAGGTAGATACCTCCTGACAAGATCTCTGTGATCAGGTAGATACCTCCTGACAAGACCTCTGTGATCAGGTAGATACCTCCTGACAAGATCTCTGTGATCAGGTAGATACCTCCTGACAAGACCTCTGCGATCACTATGCCTGCACATGGCATATGCATCCAGTAAGTACTGAAAACAATGTGCCAGACCCATGGGTAAAGTACCTGTGCATTTCATAAAATACGGGTATCTCGCTGTGAGCGACCTAAAGCGATATTAATCTATTACTCAGTCACTAATAATCCATGTAAAAAGTAAAACTAGTATAGGTAACGCTGTACTCGTCAAAGAAATCAATTACACATAATCGTTCTAAGGCATCACCAAGTTGGTTTTCGTGCCTTATTCCGTGACAATCCGGGATCTAATATTTTGTCGAACAGGCGGTTTCTAAAAAAAAATGCAGAAGCTGTGCTCAAAACTAGCATTGCATAATTGAGTTTGAACGAACTAATTCATTTACAAAGTAAACACACTGTCCTGGAGTGCTTAAACAATACCTTAACAAATAATATTTTCCCAAAACACAGTACGATGCTAATGTATATTTTCAAATCGATAATAATATATATCATTAGTGAAATAAAGCAAATTGGCCCAACTTGATGTTGTGCGACCTCCAAATTTCCCTCAAAATGCACTGCTGCTTCTAATCTGAACCAGGAATCGTTAACTTGGCAATGAAATGTTTTCCTTCGTTTTAAATTTTCTTCAAGCGTTACATTAATATCTAAAATGACGCTTGCAACCTGTGCTGTTCATCTCTATCAAACACTCGTTTCATTAAATCCATGTCATATTACGATACTTACCATCCTGACTACACATGGCATATATCTATAGTATTTTGGGACCTTGTTAGTGCCAACTGAAGGCAAAGTTCAAAAGTAACGAACATTAACAAAAGAAAAGTAGATAAAGGATAAAGAAAACACGTATACAGATTGTGCATAAATCTTCTTTAAAAACACACTTGCTTTTACCAAATACCCAATAGGTTTTGATCCGGCATACAACTGGTTCAGCTAAACGACAGCAAACTTTAGAGAACGCTATTACTTCTAAGGCCAACATGAAACATAATCACTGTGGGCATATAATTTTTTTTTCCCAAAACAATACCACTGACAGGTAGCCAGTCCATAATTCAGCACATTTCTGAACATGAGAATGTTCGTGCTATATATTTATGAGGAGATGACATTTGCTCTTCTTTCCTTCTTATTATTCTATTTTAGAAGAATGTACTGAAAATCGATTTCTGTAGACTCGCCGTTTAATTTCATATTTATGTCGGCATCGAGTTTGGAATGTGAATGTTACTGTAGAGTATTTAACTATTGAAAAAAGTTAAACAATAATATTTCTCCTAGCAGTACTTGGAAACAGATCATTTACTGAAATAATGTTAAATAGTGGGTTCGTTTATGTTAAGTTTCTTGCGGCATAAATCACCTCCTGTATGCAAGTATCAGATAGTCCTATCGGTTTCCGGGTGATACATTTCTTATTAGCGAAGGTATACAGTGACTTATTGAGCGCTAAAAAGATTGTTTAATGATTTACAGTGTGTACTGCTATAGATGCCGATTACGTTTCTCTCTGAGGCATACAGACAACGTTTTAGGAACTGTAAAAAGAAACAAAGATTGACCCATTTCGAGTGTGTGTGTATGTGTGTGTGTGCATTTGTGTGCGATTTTTAACGTAGCTTAACAATTTTAGCCATGTCGCTACCATGACTGCGGTGAGGCAGTTTATAGCAATGTCTAGCCCTCGGGCATCACGCCGCAGACATGTAGCATCATGTCTCAAATAGTCACATTATCCTCACACTAGGTCTACCAGTCCTAATAGCAAACTCTAAATGCTGAACGCCAAGAAAGGCAGCCATTAGTACCATATTTACCAGTCTTTGATATGACTCGGCCAGGGTTCGAACCTGAGTTCCCCCGCGGATACTCTAACGGATTGGCCACCAAAACGGTCAACTAATTTCGAATTTGCAAGAGGAAAAACATTATTATTTGATAGGTATTGCTCAGACAAGAAGGTATGTCTACGCTAACCTCAGACAACTAATTAGTTCAGGAATTGTGTCCACAGAGACGTTAAAATCAACCTTGATCAACAAAAGGTGGAAGCGTTAAAAAATGCTGCTCGCACAACTGACGATTATTCCTTGACTCAAAAAGTATCATTTGCAGTAAGTCTTCCTCTCAGTAGTTATTGGTAAAATAAAAACATCTTAGTCTCATACGAGCACTTCCAAATCTGGAACAACTTTTAGGAATCAAGATTTTGATAAGACTGAATAGAAATCCTATCTCTTCCAGCTTGCACCGCTTGCAAGAAGAAACGGTTCGTTATTTCTGATGGCTAGAGATGGAACAATAAACAAAATGCTCTTATTTCTAAGCAGTCAAGGCTAATGTTATGTATTGAAAGTAGTACATTTGTTGGATCGAGCAAACCCCAGTTTGATTTAATTGTGAAGAATTATGAACCTTTCATGTCAAAAGGTTCGACTGGTGATTCTGCAAAGATCTATCCCTATGAAACATTTAAGGGACAAAGGAGTTTCTCATCGTCTCTTGTTATCAGGTACTTTGCCTTAGTCTTGGAAGACCTCTTCTAATGAAAGTGGTCTTATTCAGGGAGGAGAATGCGGCATTGTTAATATTCCTCTCCATGGCTTTATTTTGTCCTCAAGATATGTCTCGGGACCCTTGACGTCTTTACCCATCGAAGGTATTCATTTGTTATTAGGCAAAGACCTAACTAGAGGTAACGATGTTATTAATCTACTTATAACCGATAAGTCTTGTTTGGATCAGACAGTTCCCCTGTTGGAAACGAAATCCCTGATTTATACCCAGCATGAATAGTTACTAGTGTAATGACAAAAGAGGCTTTTGAGAATGATGTTAAGCATGAACTTATTCGATTAGCTGACACATTTATTAAATCAGGCTTTTGTCGAGGTAAGCTTTACTCCTGGTATAAATGAATCAAAATGTATCCTCTTTAATTTGCTCTTTATTTATATTTATTTATTCTACTCTGGGTGACAAACGACAATTACTCATTCTAGAACAGGAACGAGATCCTGAGATTGAAATCTCCTGTTTATTTCAGAGGGCTGTTAACGAATCTGAAGCCGTATAAGTTCCCATTTGTTTTCTTGTTAAAGGTAGGGTCCTTATGGGGAAATCAGGATCACCTGATCGTACCTGCTGGTGACGAGGGGCCGTAAACAATCAAATTGTTGTTCCTGAGCTGTATAGACAGGACATTCTTAGCCTAGCCCACGAAGTTCCTTTTGGCAGGTCTGTCACAGAATAAGGCAAGAAATAGCTTGGTTTTGCCTTAGATCTATTTTTCACCTTTATTCGTTGTGCAGGCGTACAACGTTACCTGGGGTGAATCATTGTTTCTCCAGGTGAGCGATTCTGAACCTACATGCGACGAGAGTCACGAAAGGCATGGTATACATGAGCATTTGACCATGACTATTATTCAATCTCCTATGGATTTAAGGTTGTTCAGTATTTTTGAAATTTTTTTTACTGTCTGTGGATCAAACTTAAGATTCAGAAAGCAAATCTTCTTGGCTACGCTTCTGATTGCAAATATAAGTTTTCAAAGGCTTGTGAAGAAGCAGAAACTAATCTGCACTCTACTCGGTCAGAACTAAAATTAAGGTATGACAAATAATACAAAGAATGAGTTTTCAGCCTGGTGATAGAGCCCTGGCCCTTTACTCGTACCTCGAAATCCTCTTCTGGTAATTACACGTACTATGGTTCCTATACAGTCGAAAAGAAGTGACATAAATTATATCATGAACACTCCTGAGAGGCGAAAACAAAAACAACTTTGGCATATAATTATGTTAAGGGAGATATTTCTGTTAATCATTCAGTCAATTTAGATGAGCTTGTCCATCCCAGTGAGGATTTAAGCGATAGAATGCGATCTGCATGTGGAGACTTTGGTGTAACCAGTCATCGTAATTGAGAAATACTGAATATCTGGACTATAAATTTCGCATTTGCACATACAAGAAAAGAGTAATCTAAACAGCTATCTTTTGAATATGAGCACTCGTTTCCAGATTTTCGAAAAATGCTCTTATTTGCCTTGTCTAATGGCTTTACATTTTTATGCGTAGGTTTACACTATATTGGTACAAACAATTTATTGTGGATGTCAATAAATGTGGCAATTGCATCATTGTTTAAAAATCGATATTTACACAATGAAGTATACCCCATCCCCACGCCCAATCGTTCTTACATTTAACGGCCTTAAATGAGCAAGAACGCCTTTCAACCAAGAGCAGATTTGGGGCTTGAAGGGAAGAGGAAGTTGCTTTTAGAAATAAATGAATAAATTCTCTTTCGTCAGTGAGTAGGCGTTAATATGTGTTAATATATTTTGAAACAAACTAGAGAGGTTATTTGACTGTTAATGAAACGTCTTACGTTCTTTAATCGACCGAAATGATTTTAAAGTTGTCTGAACTTGTAGATCTAAGCCATTGTGTTTAAAAAAAATATTGACAATTAGTGGTACCTGAGATGAGTAACCTTTCCGCTTTTCTTTCTTTTTGTCTTTACCGTTTCTTTGCGCAACAGGAAGATAAAGATTATACACATCTGTGTATAAACAGTTAAACGCGACGTAATTTAGACACTTCTGTAATTATTGCTCGTTATCATTATAATTACTTATTCGTATTATATCATCTCTCATTATTATAAACACTATCCAAAGGAAATAATGAACCATCCCACATTATTAAAAAGATCATACTAAAATATTAAATCGTCCTTCATTATTGTAAAAACCATACTTACTAATAGTCAGTGTTAATTCATCCCAAGTAAATTTCAAATGCAACAAATACACTACTTTGATTTGATAGAGTACAAAGAGAATATCTGAAAAGAAAAAAAAAATGTAGGACACAAATTCGTTCTTGAAGAACAATTTGATTTTCTTACTTTATATTGATTATAGTTCTAGGCTGATATTTGATATTCATTGTGGGTTTTGATTTTGGTTCAATCTGAAATTGATCATACACGGATCTTTGAGAAATCTTCATGAAAAGTGAATTATTTTAATTTTTTATCAATATTTTGTACGTCCAAAATTATACAAATTGTGTTATGTAAAGCGATAACGTTATATAATTTGTGTAGATTCTTCTTACGCTTCATATGCAAAGTTTTCCTTTAATTAATAGAATCCAAATTGTACACTTTTATTGTTCGAAACAATAAATTGCCATATATGTTGCTACGCAGAAGTTAAGTAAAAAGATCTATGTATATCTATTGAATACATACAAAACTGTTGTTGTTGTTGTTGTTGTAGGGTTTAACGCCATTTTTCAGCACAAGATAGGCTATACATGGCGGCCAGTATAATTGGTGGAGGAAGAACCCTGGAAAACCCCGGGAAGAACCACCGACCCACGAGAAGCTACTGGCTGGCTTTCTCACGTGCCCACGTTAGCCGAGCCTGAGACTCGAACTCACGCAGACAGAGGTGAGATGGCAGTGATCCGTAACGGTGAGCGCTTTAGACCACTCGGCCACTCGGGGCCCCTACAAAACTGTAATCACTGTAAAAATCAGATATATCCATTGAATACATACATAACTGTAATCATTGTACGTATTAGTTTGCTTTTCTCAACACAAACTTCGTGATGTTTAACGCTCAGTGTTGATGGCGGACTTTAGTTTGCTAATCTAAGAACCAATGATAACAAGAAATAAGTAATAATTTTGCATGTTTCTCAAAATTTTGAATCAAATGATCAAATGACTAATGAAGTTAAATCGGAATAAACAATTTGATGCTTTTATTTTCTATAACGTGTATTCGATCTAAACTGGGGTACCTTCTATCACTCTGTCGACATTTTACTATAATTCTTTTCTTCATCATTTAAAGCGACGAAACAAAACAAATATTTCATTCAACAAGAGATTTGGAAATAAAGTAAAACAATATATAATGGGAAAAGCTGGAATTGTACGACTGATATATTGTATGGTTTCCTCGAGTCCAATTTTGATCTGTCTGCTGTACCATACTGGGTTCCATTTGAATACAAGGGTGGAGTGATGATATTCGACTGTGGTCCATACGAATACATGGGTAAAGTGACGGCATTCCAAACAAAACCTACTACAACTAAATAATAACAGTTGCAACAAGAACAAGATCATAACTATTGTGTATGTCTAAGAAGATGATAAATTTTGAACGAGAACTCTGCAGTTGTCCCTAAGATTGCCTTAGCCCTCAATGTTTCCTTTGCTTTCTGTCTGAATTTTCCGTTATAGCATTTCCTCTGGACAATGGATGATGATTTCTATGACAGGTGAGCACAATCAAAACACACCTCTGGACAATGGATGATGATTTCTATGACAGGTGAGCACAATCAAAACACACCTCTGGACAATGGATGATGATTTCTATGACAGGTGAGCACAATCAAAACACACGTCTGAGCCACATTCTACATATGCGCCTCCACCTGACGGGTTTTGGTCTGTTGGCCAGTGCAGTTGTACTTAGATTCGTCAGGCATATTTGTGAATAAAGAGAAGAAGAAAATTTTCCTTACTTCAGGTGTCAACTCTACCGGATCATAAATGTACAGCTATATTACTTTTTATCAGGATTGTTTAAGCAAAATGACCTGAGTTTGTGAATATAGATTTTTTTATGTGTCAGCTCCATAAATGTACAACAATTGTTTCTCTTCCTATTTTGAATGTCATTATCGCAATTGTAAGATAACTGGTCATAACGTCATATATCGCATCCGATGAAGATAACTATATCACATCCTGATGTGTAATTCACATACCTTGTACATATGTAAACAACTTGGCTTTGTTGCTTGGGACTCAAAATATAAACCTTTGTACAAGTATATTCGCTATCAAGCATTAATACTGCGATTGTGAGGATCTGTTTATACAGTTATTTCTGACTCATTTTTTACGATTCATAGTTGATAATGGAAGAATACAATTTAAAATTCGTTGTTAATATATTTTATTTAACAGTGTAAGCGAAAAATTAACACAAAAAGCCCCACACACTTCACGGTATTAATCTTGTGTCGGAAGAACTATTAACTGCATACCAACTTAATTAAAGCAAGCCATTGTTAAAGGTAATAAATTATACCCCATCTGAAGCGAATGCTTTTTATATGGTTTAATGAACTCCAGGAAAACCTTTTGGAAACATTTTGTGGATATTTATACCCAATAACATGCAATGTAAATTATATATTCGAACATTTTGAGAATTACAATGAAATGGATATACTCCGGTGAAGCAATTACGTGATTTACAGCATCAAAATAAACAATGTAGCATTATGTATGTATGATGATAATGTGTATTGGAAACACAGATTACATTGTGGATAAAGGGAACGTATAAAACTTAGTGTCTATGGCAAACTGACATAAAATGTCTGATATCAGAACCATGTTATCAAAAGAAAGCTTAAGTCATATTGAACATTTTTTGTTTGTTTCAAACTTTGCGCAGTCTTTCTTTCTACCCTACCTGTGATGAGATAAGTTTCAGTGGAGAAAATTTGTAAGGCCTTAATGCCGTTCCTATAGGAGACTACAAGTCAGCGTATATTCTCTGAAATCGTACAGAGTTGTACTTCTCAAAGATCACTAACATTTCAATAATTAAAACCGATTCATGTTAAGCTCGTTGCTTCATCAGCTGGTAACAATAACCACTTATTTAACTAATCTTCTCGATCCATCTCTTTCACACTTTTAGCGTTATAAAGTCGCTTTCTGTCCTGGGCAGATGATAACTATGTAAAGGTGTCGTATTCAGTCTCATTCAGATTTAGTGCAAACAATTTTTATCGTTATACTTTCCCCACAATTTATTATGTTAAGTTTTTATATATAAAAAATATGGATTTCAACTAATTGTTTTGAATGTCAAACTAAATAACAGACGCAAAATAAAGATGCATTATGTATGCATCAAACTATGTTTTCTGGTGACTTGAAAGTGGATAACTTGTATAATATTGGTTATGAGTGTAGCATGTACATAGGCAAGGGAAGATAACTGAGTATGGGGGGAGGCATCCATATACGCAAGGAAATATATCCGAGTAGGGTATAGGCATGTACAAAGGCAATGGAATACAAACTGTGTAGGGGTGTATGCAAGTAGATAGACAGGGGAATATAAAAGAGTACGGGTGTAAGCATTGTCATACATTCTTAATTTGTATTGTTTGTTGTCTTTTCTCTATGAAATATTTTATTATATCTGTATTTTGTAATTGACCTTCGCAACTGTTCCGGTGGCCTAGTTAAAGCATCCGCCTCGAATGCGGAATATCGCGGGTTCGAACCCCGGTCGAGTCATAACAAATAATTATAAAAAAAGGTAATAACAGCTGCCTCATTTGGCGCTCAGTATTAAGAGGTTAGTGTTAGGACTGTTCGGCCTGGTATCAGGATAATGTGACTGGGTGGAACATGGTGTTATATGTCTGCGGTATGATACCCCAGTGTTAGACATCACTATAAATTACCACACTGCAGACATCTTAGCGATAAGACTGAAAAGTGTTTAAAGTTGCGTAAAAAATGAACACACACACACACACACACACACACACACACACACACACACACACACACACACACACACACACACATAATTTACCTTTGTCGAAAAATCAAGTTAATGGTTTACCACAGTAGTGACATTTATTTTGTAAACAACATAATGCATAGCTAATATTTCTCTATGATTATAGATTAAATATTCAGATCATTATTAATAGAGGGTAGCATGTTTATTTGAATCTGAGTCTAGAACATTAGTGTTTCATTGAAAACACTTAATCTTGTTGACAGATTTAAATGTTTAGGGAAAAGAAATTGACCTACATACTGGCTTTATTGTTGTGTCTTAGATTTTTATATAAACGTCGTTTACTTGAATAAGTCTAATTGTTGTGTTCAGTTTTTAATTTGGGTATATTTATTTTTTAAATAATTCACTGTAATTACAGAATGCGCATTAATGCTTCTTGGAATAAATCATTCGTTTAGAATTATTGTGAGTTTATTCAGGGAACGTTTAGATTATATTAGTGTGATACATCAAAAGACCGTTAACATATCGCCACATTCCAAGCTATCAGCACATTAGCAGATTCGAGACTATAAGCACGTCAGCACATTCAATATTTTAATTTATTTGGAACATCACTGGACTTCAGTTGAACTCTATACATTTGTACTTGCGATTCATCTTTTAGGACCTGTTGATATTTAATTTATAACACCGTAAGTTGTTGTAAAATTGTCACTTTGTATTCAAGGGAAATAAATTACTTGTTGACTTTTACAAAACCTGATGGTTTTCACTCTTTTCTGTTATTCAGTTTAAAATCACAGAGTCGTAACAGCATCTATATCGGCAAAGGAAATTGCCTAGTACCTTGAATTTTTAAAGCTTGAAAAGAATCGAAACCTGGACTTTAACGATTAGGGTTTTTGATAAAACAAGCAATAGTTCTACGTAGTTTCCAAACCCTCTAGACTTAGAAAAGTTAAATATTGATAGTATTAACAGAATATGTTTGGATATAGGTAATGTTTGGATATAGGTAAAGCACTCCCTTTATTAAAACAACATCACAAGTAAGTCCCTTTATTAAAAACACATCTCATTTCCAATAGATGAATAATTTGCTACGATGTCAAGAATTTGACACTACAGTAACAATACTTTGAGGTGTCTCTAAAACTTTGGATTCAATGCCGGGACGGGACCAATTCCAGATGAATTACCTGGAAAACATGATTGATTTTTGTACATAGGTTTACAGCTTACAGATGATACAGTTAGCAAGAAATTTCCAAGCAGAAACACACCTAAGAAATATAAAATATACTGTGCCAATTACTAAAACGACTCAGTTCTGCGCAATCTGTTTATTATCTTTTTGTCGTATTATGAAATACAATTATATTCAAATATCCATTATAATGTACCATATTTTCCCTCCATGTATGAACAGATACAAAGGCTGTTATTATCTTTTCCGGTTGTTTTGCCATTGATTTTTAATTTTCTCTTATCTTATATTTGCTTCTTTTCTTTTGCTATGGCCAGGAGTATCATGAGGCAAAACATATATTAGGGTAGTAGTAAATTACCAAAACTGATTTTCTCATTTACGTCTTGTGTATCAAATAGAACAAAGTGAATATAGGATTTTCACTGTTTATCAGCTTATTTTTCCATTCATTGAAAATATACCAATAAGAATTTGGTAATCACTGATGGTACAGAAATTATTCTGTATCAGAGTATTGAAGCGGTGTTTGTTTCTCAGAGGCAGTTTTGGGTTTTGGAACATGTTTGAGATTCATTTAGGAAGTAACAAAGCTAAGTTACCTTATATCCTCGTTTTACAAAATCATATGCAACTGCACAGACCCATTAGCAGCAGGGAGGGTGAACAGACCATTTTTGTTGGAGACCTTATTTATGAAAAATAAACCTTCCTACGAAAACGAAATCTCAAGGTCAAGAATGTTAAACCAAAACCTGTAACCGACAGATTGGGTTAGCTTATTTTGTTACATCATCTGACGCGCGTTTTTATTTTTAGGCATGTTTCGTTTACGCGCTGGTCACTCAACGCTGGTCGTTCACCCTCCCTGCTGCTATAATTAACCAAATATTTTATCCAGACCTATGCGATATCTAGATCTTGGGTCATGTAAATTTATCGTTATAAATCCGAACGGAACAGCTTGTGCTTTTGAAAAGAAGTTTCTAAACTTAATCATGTCCATGTCCCCTGAACACCAATTATAATAAATATTTTGTAAAGTATAATTATCTACTCTATTAAACACAATTAAGATATTGCAATTATCTCTGATCACTTTTGGAATTTGTGTATATTTCTGAGTTAAATAAATCACGTCTGTATTTTTGTGACGGTCTCGCGAAAATATCCGAGCTGGATTGGATTGTTTATCCAGCATTACATCATCGTATACTACGACATTATTGATATATCCATCAAGATCATCTATGGATGGAGCTTCATCGATATCGGTAATAAAATCAATAGCATCATTATCTTTATCAGGACACGTCAGCGACTTTGCATTTTCATTAAAATCTTTAAGTACTTCGTAACATCGTTGATCATCTACAGATGGTGCTACTAAATATAATATATCCCACTTGAGCCATCGCATTATCAGATTAAGTAATAATTGCGTTTTACCAGACCCAGATGGGCCAAGTATAATTGCTCTGATGGAATTTGGTAGAGCTGGATGATGTTTGACTGGCTCTTGTTTTCGTGTCGCTGAGAAGTCAATTATATCCATATAATAATAATATGGATTTATATTGTGTTTGATGTAGAGCACCAACCCCCACCATCGGTGGGACCAGTGGATTAACGACAATAATAACAACAAATAACAGGCGCGCACTTGCAGGCAAGTGTGTGAAATGTGGCACAAAAAAATACAAATTTATTTCATCAAAGACAGGTGGAGATATCGCTGCTTCGTTAGGTAAATAATAGCTCCGTGGGCAAAGTATCCTGGTGAAAAACTTTTACCTGGATATAATTATTGTGGTCCTGGAACTCGTCTCGATATCCGACTCGATAACCACGACCAACCAAAACCTGGAGAGTATCCAATAAACGCAATTGATCAAGCATGTCACATTCATGATGTTGCGTATAAAAGTAAAGATTTACAACAACGGCACCTCACAGATGTGAAGTTGATTCATGCCATAAATAATGTAAAAGATAAGTCACTTCGAGAAAAATTAGCTGCTTTTCTGGTAAAAGCTGGTATGAAAGGTAAAATAATGATAGGGGCTGGTAATTAATCAACTGATTATTATCATAATATTGGAATCTGTTTATTATAGTCCAAAAGGATACTGGAGAGGTAATGCAGCGATTAGTAAACTTGCTGAAGCAGCAAAAGTCTCACGTGCTGTTGCTGCAGCGTGGTTAGCACGACAGGCAATATGGCAAAAAAATTATCTACCACCACCTCAAAAAATTCAGTATGCACATTTTGAAGTCAGTACCCATAATGAAGTTCATCAAGCAGATATTTTGTTTTTACCACATGATACCATTAAAATTGGTAGACGTCAATCGCGCACATACAAATACGCGTTAACTGTCGTTGACGTTGCAAGTAGATATAAAGAAGCAGAACCACTGTCAACAAAAACAGCAACTGAAGTTGCATCTGCGTTTGAACGAATTTATCAACGAGGATCCGGACCACAAGGTGGTCTACGATGGCCACAGTTGCTACAGGTTGATCCTGGCAAAGAATTTCTTGGTGCAGTATCATCGTTGATGAAAAACATAACGTTAAAATCAGACGAGGACACACTGAAATTCATCGTGATCAGGCAATCGTTGAACGATTTAATCGAACACTTGCTGAGCGGTTATTTGGATATCAATATGCAAAGGAAGTATCCACTGACTTTAAGTCCATGGAGAGATCTCGTGAATGGGTTGCAAGGTTACCAAGTGTGATAGCTGCGTTAAATAATGAAATTACTCGTGCAACTTCTATGAAACCTTTCAATGCGATCACAAAAAAATATATACCAATACAAGGTGAATCTTCCTCTCAACCAGTACTAGGTAATGTCACCGTAAGATATTTATATGAACCTGGTGAACTTGAAGGAGGTAGAAAAAGAGCAACTGATCGTATCTGGAGTGTGACCACACATAAAATTTCTAGCGTGGTAAGGTCTACAGGCAGACCTGCAATCTACAGATTAGATTCAACTGTTCCTCAGCGTGGATTTGTACGCGAACAATTACAAATAATTCCTAAAGACACACAATTACCACCGCGCTCACTTTTGTAAACTTGCACCTCTACGTCGATTACATTCAAGACAGATCAGCATCACATTTTCGCGTGTGTGACCAAGACTACTATTAATTATATCAACGGTAAATTGTCTTGGATTATTATTCGAATACTGCCACAACATTACTGCGTTAGAACTTGCACAATGATTATTCTGTCGTTGTTTTAGTGTTATAATAAATTCAGCATCCATATCAAAATCACGATTATTTTTTTTTTGTCGCATTGCTTATACCTCGCTAATTTTTTATTGATATCGATAAAGTTGTTAGTGATTTCTTCGGTTATTACGCAATCCATGATAATCCTGTGCAGTTGAGATATTCTTCTGACTCGAGACACTGCAAGATAAACTAAATTTGACCACTCAATACGATCATCGACAATCCAAATATTTGTATCAGTAATAGTTAATCCCTGTGACGAGTGAATCGTTATAGCGTATCCTAACGTCCACGGCGATTTATCCATGCTCAACGCGCTCTCAACAACATCAACAACAACTAAAACAATATCATTTAGCACAAGATTTTGTATTCCACCACCAGGAATCTCAACATCAACATTCTGTCGTCGAGTATCTGCTGGGCAATAACATAATGGTACAAGTAGATTTAAAAATTTTTCTTTATCTAACGTAAATAATTGTTGTTGAAGTGTATCGCGAACTATTTTTTTACTTGCAACTATCAAATCAGCAGGTCTCCATAAAGTCCACAAATTATTCATAGGAGTTTCTGGAATTACTTTACGCATTATCTCACACTGTATTTTATCTGGCTGTAGTCTTATTAACTTTTTAACTCTTTTAGTAATTTATCAATAGCTCTATGGTCATCAGTTATTTCTTCGTAATAATCTACAAATGTTTTCATCCACTCATGTGGAGACGATCCAATGAAAGGTGGCGGTTGACCATAATCGCCATACATTATCACAGCAGTATTCTTCAATAACAGCCAATCAAGAAATATTTTTAATACCTCCAGCGATACCGTGCATATCTCGTCCCATATGATAGTTTTAGGAATGTATTTCTCACCCATCCGCGATGGAGTCCATGTGTCTCCGCACCATCTGAAAAAACTATGATATGTACATGATTTTACTTCTCGTTCTTTTATTTCCCTGGCGAGTTTATGTGTCGGTGTCAAAACAATCATATCAGAACAATTATTAAATAATTCAATCGCGCGTGTTGTTTTACCTGAACCACCACACCCATTAAGATAAACGGTTTTATGTCTAGCCACAGAATCACATAAAGATGGTGCAGATGACAATTCTGATATTTGATTATTTTTGTAATATGTCTCCGCAATTTCAACGTTGGCAGATCAGAATAACTAATTATATCTTCATGTTTTATTCTCCATTCGCCCCATGATGCATGATTGTTAATATGCAATTGTTTTAACGAATCCGCATATTTTTTATTTATATAAAATGAATCTGTCGCGACTCTGACTGCATAACGAGGAAATCTGTTTATCATCGATAATAGATTTATCGAAACGTACGCTAGAATCGAAGATCTTAAATGAGTGAACTGCGGTGACTCGCCATCAGTATACCTCGCAACTGTACCTAATTTACTTCCGTCTGATAAATAAGCATTACTTCGACTTATAAATGTGTTTTTCTCCGTTGTATCAGCAATTTAAAATCGAGTTCAGCATCGTCCATAATTAATCTTGTACACATTCGTTTATGATCATATGATCCTCCTTGTGTAAATTTACCAATTATTTTTCTGCCGAGATCTTTTGCAAATTTCTCATCACTTTCTCTCCTGCATTCAAGTATATTATTAGTAATTTTAACAATATCATCTTCGTTAAGATTAGGAAAATCTCTCCTAGCATCATTAATATTAAATATATCCGGTTCTGGCAACCAAACTTGTTTCTGCACGCGGTATGATATAATTGCTTCACTCACGCTCAACGACACTAAAATTGCAGCATCAAGCATGTACTGTATTAGTACTATTGGAACCCAACATTTTTCTGAAAAATGTCATCCAAACCACGCATAAACAATCGGATGGAGATCCCCGTAAAACTCGAACGACTCTATACAGGCGAATCCGGTTAAGTCAAAATCTGGTAAGGGTCCGTTTATCGCAACTCTGGTCATCTCGTGTGTCGGATGTCCAAATCTCTTAAAGAATTTAGAACATTCTCCGTATCCAAGAAAACTTCCAGGATAACATGCTACCATATCAACTGAGATAACGTCTCTATAATCGTATTTAGTATTCCACAATCCACCATGTCCGTATTCCACACAACTGTGTTGGACATCTTCAAGAAATTCCAATCGTGTTGGTTTCCATGAATTTTTCTCCTGAGCAGCGTGAGCAACAACTGATGGAACGGTAAAACAGTTATTCAGTAATTGTCCAACCTTAATATCATCAGTGGTATATTTTAATGCAAGATTTTTCATCTCTTCGTGGAGAGATTCTGTACGATAAATATCACCATTAGACCGTACAAACTGATCCTGAAAATCATATTCCGAACTTTGAAACAGCCAAACAGATACAGGGTCAATTTTACTGATATTTTTGATAAAATCAAATATATGACCATTATAAAATTTAATCGTTCTGTCTCGTGGAAATATTGTTACTGCCACAGTCCATGCATGAGCGTTATGATCAATAATATTTATCGAAGCTCCTCTTGATTCATATTTCGATTTGTACAAAATCTCTCCGGTTAACGTCTTCACTGTTATTGGGAATTTTAATTTCTTTCCCAGCTCAGCAACGTCGCTGATAGACGCTCCTGTATCTTTAACTGTTTCTGCCCACGTATTTATTTTTTTTTACGTCGTAAATCTGTTAAACCGTTTCCGCGTATTGCGTTTGTGAAGTGTTCTGTAACCCGTTCAGCTACACAATTTATCCTTGATGCTGTCAGCATTGACAGTTTCATAGGTTTGAGATCCCCAACGTTAGGTTTGTTATTTAACGGATATATTGCGTACACAACCCAGTCATAGGATATGCTCGTTCATAATACGGTTTGTCAATACCAGTAAGTATTTCTGGTCTGGAATTTTTACTGAGAATAATATTATTTCCTGACTGCATGTGGACAGAATCACGCTTGTCACGGATAATCCAAGTGTCGTCGTCCGTCTTTACAATAAATTTTATTAAAATAAAATATCTCTGAACATTAAGGTAGTCAGTAATCTCTCTTCCTCGTTTGTCATTCATCACATTTACAGTATCTCCAATTCTGAATGTCGACCACACATGAGCCGCACCATCGTCGCGAAATTCCTTTTTGGCTTCACGGATACGTTTAGTTATATCCTTATTCGTTAAAGCCAGATCTTGCATCGAAAAACTAAATTTATGTTTCGGCAGTCTGTCAAGATCAAATCTAGCTCCCGCTGAGACAGCGGAGGGTTCAATTGTGGATAATTCCTGCATTTTTATAATTAAGACAAATATGTATTTAAATTGAATTATAATTACTTGTATATGATTCAAACAAAGAATCGGTGTAATTGGCTTATGATCAGATATACTTCTTCTTGTAACAAAGCATGCGTAAACGAATTCCGCTGCTACCATATGCAAAGCGTTAGACACAGCAACGTACGACCAAAACCGTGTGTGCGGTGTGGTGTTGGAGTCAGAGGAAAAACTCAACTGTGTGTGCAATGTGGTGGTAAAAAATACAGAGAGCTGAAACGATATTACGTTTAAAAAAATAACACTTTAACATCGTCAGGTGAATCTCCTATAAAAACCGAAGAAGATTATCTCGCTAGATTTTCAAAATAATGATTTAAACAAATGATATTAGTATATAAATGGAGCAAAATGAGTTTGTAACGCATCCAATCATTACAAATTATGAAGCATCTCGTGATGGTGTAATTAGGCACTGTAGATTGAAAAAACCAGTTGGCAGGGTTATTAATACTGGATATTTTGGATTTAATACCAGTGAAAATAAAAATTATTTATCGCATAGGTTCATCTACGAATGTTTTTATGGTGTCATTAAAGATGGACTTGTAATCGATCACATCAGTAGTGATAAACTTGATAACTCGCTTGATAACTTGCGAATTGTTACACAAAGTCAAAATTGCAAGTTTGGAAATTCTGGCGGCGCACGATACGCAAGGGCTGTTAAATCTGTAAATACATATGGCGAAGAAATTATATTTAAGTCAATTAATTCTGCTGGTAAATATTTTAACATAGTACCACCTTCAGTAAAATGCGTGGCAGATAATATCACAAAATCTGCTTTTTCCAAAAGATTTGGAAAAAAATCAAATTCGAGCATGTTCTTATGGTATCAGATGATTAAGCGAGACAACTCCGTCAAGCATAACTTAGTAAATCTTGCAGTTGTTGTGCTTGTTATACTAATGACGGTAATATATTGCGAATTTTGGTCAAAACGGAACCCACATTTCTTTGAGTAAGTATCGATATATCTTTCCTTATTGTATGTGTTATTTCGTCCATAAATAAATATATCGTTCATAAAAATGGTATGTAATTGTGTGTACACTAGTCAGCAGCAAAATCTATTTGTCTTCAAAATATATGTATAACACAACAATAGAGATTTATACAATTTGAATGCCCATAGGACACTAATGTTTCCAAGAAGCCCATTGAATGTAGCTAATTTGTGTTACTATTACACAGAAACACATTTACTAAGAACAAGCTAATATGATAACCTGAGTCACATATTGTCTATGTTAGATTATATCGGCTAATATATCTCAACAGTGAATAAATGTATACATCAGCAAGTTATTTTTAGACATAAATATGGCATGTATTCATGTAACTGATCGATGTTTTAGTACCCTTGGCAACGGATGATGAATCAGACTTTTAACTCGGCAGAAATGCGGGTCTTATATCTATAGATTTCTCAATTTAACAGTGTATATTTTGGAAATAAATTCACATTTTACAATAATTGTGATTTTATTAAGAAATCCACACTACAGTTTACAATAATTGTGATTTTATTAAGAAATCCACACTACAGTTTACAATAATTGTGATTTTATTCTGTATACTGTAAGTATTAGGTAACTATATAATAATTTTTGTAACATGTATATATAATGAAGTCCGGTGGCCGATTGCTAACGCGTTGGATTCTCATGCTCGAGGTCCGTGGTTCGATTCTCGTGACCGACATATTGTCGGCGAGGGCGATTTTAATGCCAAAAATTCTCTTATTTAGTGGGGAGTAGCCAGCCCTTCTGCGTTTCAATAGAAAATTTGTACACTCTCCACCATGTCACTTGGTGGGTGTGTTTTCTCACACTCCCCGGGTTGATTATGGGGAGAGTGTGCAAATTTCTATTGAACGTAGAGAAGGCCCGTTTGTCTGTCCTTAAGATAAGTTTATATGTAACTGTGCTGCCCTAGGATAAGTTAGTTAAGTTCTTAGAATTAAGTTTATATGTAACCTCTGATCCTGCTAGGATGTTCTTTGACAACCTAGGGGGTCACATGGGGTTAAACTGTGCTGTCCTAGGATAAGTTAGTTAAGTTCTTAGAATTAAGTTTATATGTAACCTCTGATCCTGCTAGGATGTTCTTTGACAACCTAGGGGGTCACATGGGGTTAAACTGTGCTGTCCTAGGATAAGTTAGTTAAGTTCTTAGAATTAAGTTTATATGTAACCTCTGATTCTGCTAGGATGTTCTTTGACAACGTAGGGGGTCACATGGGGTTAAACTTTACTGTCTTTGGATAAGTTTATATGTGACCTCTGATCCTGCTAGGATGTTCTTTGACAACGTAGGGGATCACATGGGGTTGTATAAAACTGTGCTGTCTGTTTCGTCTTTCTAATTTCCTCTGATCCTGCTAGGATGTCATTTGGCAACCTAGGGGGTCACATGGGGATTAATTCAAATGACCCTGAACTTGCTAGGATGTTGTTTGACAACCTAGGAGTTCACATGGGGTTGTGTTGTGATTATATGTTTTATAAATTTTTATTATTCAGAAATATGTTTTATCATTCTGATTTAGAAATATTTTTATTTTAAACAAACATTTATAATATAATGAATTCCGAAAATATTAATGTTATTATTTCTGCTATTAAAAAATTGCAACATAACGGTATAAATATATCTGATAATCTTAATCCTGAAAAAAATCTGTGTGATTTTGAATCATTAGAACAACGGAAATTAGAAAATAAACATACTTTGCCATCTGATTATAAATTCATGAAGTTTATCCAGCAGGCAATGTTACAGTCGCTGGCAACAGTTACAGATAATCAGGTAAAGCTGTTTGTACCTCTCTCACAAGCTATTGACAAAATTAAGTTAGAATTATCTCATGAATACGAACAGAAAAAGATTGTAAACTTTCGTATAAGACAGTTAAGGGAGCATTGTGAAAATGAAAGTGATAATGAAGGTGGAGTCAATGTGGTAATGGCTAAACAAAATCCCTGGCAAAATTGACAGTATACAGTTTATTTACTTATAATTATAATAATAATTTATCCAGATTCTGATAATTACGATTTACCCCAGTAAAAAAAAATTATTCTGATCCGAGTTAGATTTGGATATTTTCTTTTTGTTTTACGATGACGCATTATGATCGTGCGCTAACGGCTACAACAACGACATTATTGAAATTTCATAAATATTATTGTTTTCTGAGGGTCAAACCCCCAGCGATATTCTAATTGATTTTCATGATTTTTCGATAAAATGAAAAACTTAGGTCAAAATTTCTTATTTTTTTCTGTTTTTTCATCAGTTTTTTCTGTTTTTCATCAGTTTTTAGCGAGTCATTATCAAATTTACAAAAAAAATCATGAAAATCAATTAGAATATCGCTGGGGGTTTGACCTCAGAAAACAATAAATCCAACTGATTTTCTTTGATTTTTCGGTTATTTTCCACATAAAAAACAAAATTTTCAGCCAAAAATCAGTAAAAAACAATAATTTTATTAATTTTTTAATTTTTATTTGCAAATTAAAAATTATTCTGATCCGAGTTAGATTCGGATATTATTTTTTTTTTTGTTTTATGATGACGCATTATGACCGTATATATAGATTAATACTTAAAACCTCATTTCGCAAATTCAAAATGTGTCCAGTCTGGTCTGTAAGTAACGCCATTCCAGCAGCGGTTCCAACAGCGCCTAATGCAGTTGCTTTTGCAACAGCTGGGGCTGCAGCGGCTATTATCGCTGGTATCGCGGCAAGAAGTGGAAATAGGCCACCCGTTTTAGCGATGTCTTTAATGACACCCGCAGAAAGATTAAGTTTTATACCTTTATTTGATTTTTTGGCTTCATTAAAGTGAATATGCAGGCGTTCTGATAATGATAGCTTATTCGGACCACCTGCGATTTGTTCTCGCTTTAGTGATATTTTTACCGCACAATTATTTTTTGATGATGATTGTAGCTTTTTAATCTGACCAGGAGTCAGAGTAACACTAACATGTTGATATGAGATTTATAATTATCATCATTTTTTAAATCCGTATCAAATTACATGTTTTCTACTGGGGCATCAATAACTCTCATTCGTCCACCAACACCTTCGAGTAGCATTGAATTATTGCTGAGTATAACAGCAATTGCTCTGTAACCACCAGGAATAACTGGTGGACCGGCTATTCTTGGTGGTGACCATGCTACACGAGCTCGAAAGTGTATATCAACGACAGATTGCCTGAATAAATCGAAGTGTTCTAGTGAAAAGTAATATATTGGATACAGTGTTGTAAAATCACGCTGAGATATCTGTAAACCAGAATCAATATTCTGATCACGCCCCATGAATGTCATTAATCGATGGTAAGCACGTGATACATGATTGTGATCAAAACTCAGCAATATATCCTCAGCTGGTTCTTGATGCCCATTTATCCTTAAAGAAACTTCACTAACTCCAAGCGTGTCAAATACCATCGGATTTCGTGTTTGTGTGTTTTCTCGTGCATTTTCCTGAAATGCGATAAATATATGTCGCGGTGCAGAAATACCCTGCTGTGATGCTATCTGCCATGTAAATAAACCAACAACTTCTCTTGAAATTCTATCTGTGGTCATCGTCAACCATAATAATATTGATTTACCACCTTGACTCATAAAAGAGAGTAAACGTTCTTCTTCAGTTATTGTTGGAGTCATTACTGGCATCCACATCGAAAGTTTTGTCAGTATTATTTTACCTGCAGCAACGGCAGCATCACGCCATATTGCATCATTGTCGTTGTCTATTCGAACAAGTACAACTGTATGCTTGGCTCCGAAAATGACCTTTCTGACATTTCTGCAGAATCCAAATATATGTGACAGTGGAATCGCACATGAAAATTCTTCATTACCGTTTAACATTGTTCGACGTGATGCGAATCCTAAGTTAAAATTTTCATTCATAGCTATAACTGCGGGAGTATCAGCAGCTCCTCCTGCATCTCTTACATCACCCACAGTTACGTTTCTGTTTTCTGGATGATCATTTTTATCCTTTGCAAACATCACTGATGGACCAGCTGATCTTGAGTAATCATCGCTGTATCTTGCAAGGCCAATTATTGTCGTGGCAATATCGACATCATTCTGAATTGATTCAATATTTTTTCCGTCAATCATGCATATGGCGCTTTTGGATAACGCCATAACACCGTTGTTAACAAAACCAACTCGATCACCAATTCCATAATCTGTATTATCTGCTTTTAAAAGTCTACCTTCGACTTCAATAAATGCCTCAGCTGGTAAGAAATATCTGCTTGTATCCTGAACTTGCAGCTGAATTCGTCCACGCTGGTTTGGCTCTCGTGCATCATAAGAATAATATTGATAATCGCGCACAGATTCATCTTTTAAAACTGGTGCATCCATGTCAAACGCGGGATCAGATATACGCTTGAACATCTGTATTATTATCTTCTTCGTCTAACACGAAGACCGCTTCCTGCTATCAGACTAGCGGTTATATTTTTTTATTTTTCTGACATTGGTACACTAGCCAACTCTGCTAGTTCTTTATTAGCAGCTTGATTTATTATTTTACTGACATATGCGGGCATCACTTCAGTGCTGGCCAGTTTCACTGGTGTCTGAGGTTTTCGTCGTAGTAATCGTGCTAGTCTATCCTTCATTGCTGAGAATGCTTTGCTAGCAACATCACCAACAGCGCCAATACCTTTTTCACGAACAACGTCAATAGCTTTCATTCCCAGTTGCTTTGCAAGCGGTATTGCTTTTGGGGCTATCCTTCTAAATAGACCTTGAACAACATCACCTAGTCCATCTCCGTAGGTCGTTTTGTATACTGGTAATCGTGAATTTATTACCCTGACCATGGTTAGTCTATGAGTATTATGTATGATCATATTATTATTAAGTGATTTTATCACTAATTGCATCTAATTACATACTTAGTCACTATGATAATCATAAGTGACATCGTCACTGATTTCATTAATAAGGGACCGATATACATTAATATCCATAACACCACCTGTAAATAATCGTTGACAAATATCAGCTGCTTCATTAATGATTTCTGGGGAATTATTACCAGCTCGTTTTCCTCCAATGAGAATTCCTAGTCGATCAACATCAGCAAGGACGTTATTAGGACAAGTAATAAGACCACTTCCTAAACCACTTCCAGTGGCACCGGTAGAATCGCTAGCGATTCCAGGATCTTGATATTCTTCCTCTGTTATTTTGATTGGTTTTCGTTGTCGTGGTGATTGCAATCGTTTCATCATTTCTCGAAATTGTTGTTCTTGTTGCGGTGATGGTTGTTCTCGTTGTTGTAATCGTTGTGGTGATGGTGATAATTGTTGTGGTGATGATCGTGGTAATTTAAATTGTTTTAATTTTTCTGGTGGTTGTTTAGCTTTTTCTATATGCTCATATACAATCTCATCAAATCTATTAAAACTTCTAATATCTTCATCAGATTTGATTTCAGGAGTATCAGTAGTGATGCGATATACATCCTTGATCCAATCAGCACGTTTTAGAGATTTAACATATTCTGGTTTTACATATTTTTTGTTTTCATCATATCCAAACGCGGCAATATCAAGTAATTGGTTTGGGTCCTTGATAGCAGCAATACCTTCAGGCGTAAATTTATCTATTATATTAGTTCTGGTTCTTGGTGGTTTAGGTTGTGGTGGTGGTGGTTGAGCTGCTTGAATACGGCCAGCAATATCAACAGGTAATGCTTCAAGAGCTTTCTGTGTTACCTCAGTTGCTGTAACAATTTTCTTTGTTGGTTCGACAATCGGTTTAAATAATTGTTCTGCACCTTCTGCAAATTCCACCTGAGACTCCTGACGCGCTTGTAGTTGTTGTTTGACAGAATTACGGACGGGTAAATATTTCTTAATTGCCTCTAGTCGCTCTCGAGCTAATCTAGTTGTGTGAGATTCTCCTATCATTATTGATATAACAATAATGATTTAATTATAGCAGCAGGGAGGGTGAACGACCAGCGTTGTGACCAGCGCGTAAACGAAACATGCCTAAAAATAAAAACGCGCGTCAGATGATGTAACAAAATAAGCTAACCCAATCGGTCGGTTAGAGGTTTTGGTTTAACATTATTGACCTTGAGATTTCATTTTCGTAGGAAGGTTTATTTTTCATAAATAAGGTCTCCAACAAAAATGGTCTGTTCACCCTCCCTGCTGCTCCATTTCTACCGTTGTATAATGCAGTCTGTTACAAGTAATCAGTTAAACAAGCAACATAGACCCTGATCTGCGGGCACATTATTTCATGACAGATCAGGGTCTGTGTTGTTTGCACTCGGAATAGACGTTTAAGCGAGTCTATACGGTATAGTTAAATTGATCAATCATAAAATGTATCAAGTGAAAAATTTTGACAGCCACTTTCTAGGTCACACATCTGTATCTAAGATCATATTTTTGTAATTTTAAAGAATGACAATTCCGCTGCTTCTGACAATGAGCACATTTGTGACTTGACTTTGTGTCGCAATGAGGTGTTCATTTCAACCATGTGTATCCATATACCGATATCCTTTCAGTCATGCATATCTAGACTATCCCTTCAAAGAGTGCATATCTATTATACTCATTCTAACACTGCATACCGAGCATATCCATTCCATTCATGCGTGCATAGAATACTAATCCCATCCTATTGTACCTAGAATATTCAATGCAAGTGTGTTAACTTTAACATCAATGCAAGTCATGCGTGCATAGAATGTTCATTTGCACTGTTTGTAAATGGAATATCCATTCCAACAGTGAGTGCCATGTGTATTAATTTCATCTATATACGTCTTTAATATCCATCAGAAGTCTGCGTGTAACAGTGTGAAACAGTGTGAGAATAGCTCTTGGGAAACCACAAAAACAAGTGTACATTTTAACAGATTAAAATCCTACCTCACAAATGCTCAAAAGGATTTTAAATGGATTAAACAGAATGGTATCGTTTTTCAAAGAATACGTTCAATACATAGTTAATCAGCAACTTTTATAAACAGCATCGGTCTTCGAAGGATACCATCGATGCGTGGTTTTATCAACATGTATGAATAATGTGTTTAATATTAACATACTCTACAACAACACGTATGACGATGTCATCTCATGGCATGCCGACGATGATGATTGTTACTCCCAGTCCACCGTTCACGATGAATGGATGAAGTATGATCTCGTGTAGTCCAACCTGCTGCAGGATTCCTTGCAAACCCATAATTCTGTCGCCTCTGGCCTCTCCAACTAAGTCGACAGGCAAAATCTTGCAAACCAGCATCACTGAGGTCATCATAAGAACAGTAAATGATCCCAGAGAGATTTGTCTATAATAAGAAAACTCACATTGGTCTATACAATCTCAACGTTCCTCGTTTCCTGTAACTGAATTTAGGTAAAATAGGTGAGGGAGAGAAGGGTCTGGGTAGAGGAACAGATTACTCGCATTTCTCGTCTGTCAGCATGGGTTCAAGTCTTGTCTCAACCGATGTGGGCATGTGAGAGATATTGCAAATAGGTTTCTATAGGTCGGTGGTTTTCCCGGTGTCTTTCTGGTCTCTTCCTTCATCAAACTATGCTGGGTGCCATGTTTGGGCTATCATGCCCTCAAAATGGCGTTTCTCCCCGAAACTCAAAAATCACGCATCAGCTATACAAATTTTAGCCTGAACAAAATGCTTGCATTCTGTCCATGAGCACGGAATTAGTTGGACATTTTTAAAAATTTAGAATAAATTGAAAAATCTTCAATATATAAACAATTTTCTCACCAAACAAGGAGTGCAATAAAGAATAAGTTATAGTTTCGCATACCACTGAAGACTGCTTCCTTAAAGCTGACAGCTACCTAACAATTCTCCATGCATTCGACAGTACTAAAATCAGACACCGTGGGTCTTTCTAGAAATGTGAATAAAAAAACTGCATGCAATTATTTTAGTTGATGAAAATATATTTCCGTTCACACACTTCTGTGATACATAGCGTATATACCACAACCGTTTGTACATAGAATATCAATTGCAATCGTAAGTACCATTCTCTCCATTCATTCTTGGGTACCTATAATAGCTATTCCAACCGTCTGTGGCCAGAATATCCATTCCAACCCTACATATATGGTAATACCCATTTGAAATCCGTATATTCCGGAAGGTTGTAATAAATTGTCAGCATCAGTCAGCTAATGATTTATTGCTTGTCTTGTACACCATTTTACATTTGAGGGTAGAAGATTAGGTCTTAGAATAGGATATAAAGAATTTTCGTTAAAATATACGTATATATCATTGTATGACAAAAATAACTTCCACGGACTTTATTTTTACTGTAAACATATTAAGAAACTATTTTACTTCCATAGGAAAATAACATCTCTTGTTACTAGACACTCCAGATACGTTACTAGTGTCACGAGATAGAACCCTTCAAAATGAATTATTTTTCTTCCATCGCTTAAGATAGAAATCACAGAATGACCACAATGTTACACCTCCTTGCCGTTTATTTAATATGGGAATTTCTAATACACTTTTCCACGATCAAGGGTAAGAGTTGTCTCACGTACTTGAAATTAATCGAGAACGAGACTGCATGTCCAGGCCACTGCGTAATAGCAGTGCTACACATATAAATACGATGGCACGTTCTAGTGTTCTCCCTAACTTGAATGCACTGAACAAAATCATCATTACACATAGAACAAATAGTCAGATTATTTAAGGAAAATTCAAAATAAATGTCCTTTTCTATAAATTTCGTATATATACCGAACGCTCTAAGCCAGTCCCCCACCCCAGTATTTGCATCTACCCGCCACACTTTCCAGTATCCAATTTTATACGCATTATTTTGTATGCAAAAGGTCCAGTCCTCTAGATATCTGTGCTGACTCCTGTATTGTCACTGAACAGTTCTGTGCATCCAACTATTGCCGAAATTTAGGTAATACTACTAAACCAGAAGTCTGAGAATGGGTAACCGATAAATCAGTCTGCTTTATGACAACGCACCGTCACATCAATCCGTCGTCGTGACAGACTTCATGAAAGAGTACGGGATCCATGCTTTGCCTCTTCTTCCATACAGCTCTAATTTGATTCAGTGTAGTAAAGGATTAGAATCTCAACATCGCGTAGGAAACACTGCTGACTTTTCTGTTTTCGTCCTTTCCCTTGTCATCGCCAATACAGTCAAAGCGATAATGAAAGTTACACTTAAAAATAATTTACGGTGTAATTATTGACTTTTATTGTCAGATAAATGTCATCGTAGATGTTTCATCTTATATATAAACATCCACATTTGTAATTATCTCTCTCTCTGCGTGTGTGTGTGTGTGAGTGTGTGTGCGTGTGTGTCATGGCTGCCACACAATCAATCACGCGTTCAAAACTAGCGGCGGCATCCCATTTGTTATATTTCTTTTTAAATTTTTATTTTCAAACTTTCTTTTAAACTAGCTCATCCCAATTTGTTTAGTTTTTAAATTCTTTTTAATATTTATGTTGATTTTTCATTTTAGAAAATATGAGGAATATACAACTAGTCCCATTTTCTTTTCAGAATATAATGCACTAACTAGGGTTGTCCTGGTCATCATCCTAGGAAATGATTAAGATTATTCGACAATTTGCATAAATTTCATTTGAAATGATCACACTGTTGTATACTATTTAATAATATTACCTGAATATCAGATACAAATGCTACTAATTAGGGTTGATAACAATATTAATAATAGTGAGAATGAAAACGAAGATAACTGCAAAGATGAGGACGAAGATTATAGTAAAAGTGAAAAAAAAAAAACAACACAAAATTAAGACAATGAGAAACATCATAGAGAATTGTCTTGATAGGAATTCAAAGGTTTTGAATGATAAAGATGTGCATTATTCATTCAAACTACTCTCTAGGGTTGATAAAAATAAAGAAACAACACCTTAAATTCTTTGTCCTCTCATTCTTCAACTTAAATTTGATTTTTCCTATATATCTAAAACATTCTACTCTTGTGATGTTACCCTTTCACCAATCAATCGTGTCTTACCTGTAGGCAATAACGTCCAAACAACGTAGACGTATTAAGAAATTACGTGTTTGTTGCTCATAGGCATTAACTTCCAAATGAATATATTAAGTAATCAGTTGTGTGATGCCTATAGACATTAACTTCCAAATGAATGTATTAAGTAATCAGTTGTGTGATGCCTATAGACATTAATCAGTTGTGTGATGCCTATAGACATTAACTTCCAAATGAATGTATTAAGTAATCAGTTGTGTGATGCCTATAGACATTAACTTCCAAATGAATGTATTAAGTAATCAGTTGTGTGATGTGTAAAAACAATAACTTCCAAGTCTAAGTAGATATATGAAGTAATCAGTTGGGTGATGCCAATGAACAATAACTTCCAAGTCTAAGCAGATGTATGAAGTAATCAGTTATGTGATGCCAATAAACAATAACTTCCAAGTCAAGTAGATGTATGAAGTAATCAGTTGGGTGATGCCTATAAACAATAACTTCCAAGTCTGAGTAGATGTATGAAGTAATCAGTTGTGTGATGTCTATAAACAATAACTTCCATGTCTAAGTAGATGTATGAAGTAATCAGTTGTGTGATGCCAATAAACAATAACTTCCAAGTCTAAGCAGATGAATGAAGTAACCAATTGTGTGATGCCAATAAACAATAACTTCCAAGTCTAAGTAGATGTATGAAGTAATCAGTTTTCTGATGCCTATAAACAATAACTCCTAAGTCTAAGTAGATATACAGGTGTTAAGTAATCAGTCGCGTGTTCCATACAGGCAATAACTTACAACTTAAGTAGATGTAACAATTAATCAGTACTGCTTTGTCTATATGCAGTAAATTGCTATCAAAATAAATGCAATAAGTAAATTGTGTTTTCGCAGCTGTTGACATGTATCTTTTCAACTGTAAATTTATTTATACACACAGTCAATTACACCGACGTATTTGTTATAAAAAGTGCATTTGAATTTGACGGTCTGTGTGTATGCGTGTCAGTGTGTGTGCGTGTGTGTGTGTGTGTGTGTGTGTGTGTGTGTATTGGTGTGTGTGTGTGTGTGTGTGTGTGATTGATATTCTTTTATTCCCTCCATTTTCTGAAGATTTTAAGACAAAGTATTAAAAATTCAATGTAATATATAGAATCACAAAAATAGTGTATTTGTTACTTATGAAGTCCTCTGAATTGCTTGTAATAGCAAACTAATAAAGAAATTAATATCATTATTAACTAGATAGATTACAATATGTTACTGCTTTTAAAACATATCTACAAAGAATATATATATATATATATATATATATATATATATATATATATATATATATATATATATATATATATATATATATATATGTGTGTGTGTGTGTGTGTGTGTGTGTGTGTGTGTGTGTTTCAACATTTGAAAATAGAACTACACAACAAAAATAGTTAGCATCCTAATCGCTTTGCAGTCCAGTACAAGTATTTATTTCCTTATATTCTGTGTATGTCTTCAGTTGAATCGAATATATAATATCCTTTATCTTAATGAAATACTTGGTAGATAGTCTGATCACATTAATCAATGCCTCAAGTTCCAAACGTTCTGAGACGTCATTTAAACCACCAAGTAGCAAAATCAGTATATCATCATGGATCTGATCACAGACATCGCGGTAAATCACTTAATGTGAATATCCAACTAACAGAATGAAAAGGCATATCCGTCTGAAAAGAATAGAGGTATTCAAGTATACTTGTATTCACCATGTCAATGCAATAAGCTCTACTATTACTGACCTAATGGGTGTTAAAATAAAGTGTCGTCTGAATGGTCTTGATCTCCGTATGCTACTCTCATAATGTTACAAACCTGATCACCCTATATGTTACAATAAACTTGACTGGTAATCGAAATGTAAGCGCTGTATTGATCTGTTGAACACACTGTATCAGTACTTTGAACTTCTATGTAAGTTCAGACTGAATGAAGGTATGCTAGCTATGTAGGCGTTACCTATGTTGTGATTTTGTTGCATAGGAACAATAGTTCAGGTCGGGAAAAGGTGGGTTTCTTATTCAAAATAAAGTCTTTTCGGGAACCGCAGGCTTATCATTGCATCAGTATTTATTTGCGAAGACCAGGAATTAACATTTTATACATATGTATGTGGACGGCACAGGTAAGCAAATACCACAAAGAGTTAATTCGCAAAAGTGAACCTGATTCATGCTCTATTATTGCCAAACTTTTCCACATTCTCGCTCTCTGTCACTGTGCTTGTTTCATCATCTCGCGTTTTATCCGTTCGACGTCAGTTCATATTTCATATTATTATTGGTATACACCAGCAAGAAGGGTGACACTTTGACCCACGTCTCATTGTACATAGAAGGAGTCAAATGTTACATCGACACAACTTGTGAATCACAATGACACTTTCAAACATTTTCTTACCAAACTTAACATATGCAATAAAGACTGAAAGACGCGTCATATACGTGAATGATGTTGCATTATACTGTGTCTCTGTAAGGGGTATTGCTGAGTACCGAGAGGTAGGGGTGACAGATGCAATAAAATGCGTGGAGCTTTGCTCAGAAGGGCCATTGCATTTTTTTCTAATTATTATTTTTATTATTATTATTATTATTATTATTATTATTATTATTATTATTGCTCTCTTTCTAATCTTCTTGATGGTATATTGCTTTTTTTTCTCAGTCGATCGTGGTACATCCTTTAGACCTATATCAGCATCCTTGTCGTTTCAAATAGTGTAGTTTTCTGTAATAAGTGTGGCTTGAATCATGCTAGTAGCTCCTTCAGATTGCACAACAGCTTGATATCTCATCATAATTAATACTCTCAAACGTATGACCGGGGGTGGGGGGAGTGGAATATATATATATATATATATATATATATATATATATATATATATATATATATATATAGAGAGAGAGAGAGAGAGAGAGAGAGAGAGAGAGAGAGAGAGAGAGAGAGAGAGACAGAGGGGGGGGGTATTTTTACGGCGCTCCAGCACTGTCAGGCTATCTAGCACCATACAAAAGGTTATATGTAGGATCATTTAAAAGAGGTAAAAGGTTTCGTATCGACCAGCAATATGAAACCAAACAGTTGAAAGTAAAACGACAAGATGGTAACGGTAATAAATAAATAAAGCTTCCCGATCAACCGTGAATGTAAATGGTGTATGTTAATGAAGACAGATGAAAAGTTATTGAAAATAAGGGACGGTATATACATTACATAAAACTGCTCAAGGTGATGACATAAAATTTATAGCTTAGAATAAATGTTTAGTTCTTTCAGGAATTCAATAATACAAGTCAAGTTTATTGTATCAGAAAGTTCCTTCATGTCATGCACATTGTAGTACTATTGCGCGTAGGTTGGAGGTTGAAATACTCCATCATAAAGTGCTGAACAGTGAATGGTTCATTGCAAGAAATGCACTCTGGTGGGTCTTATCCTGTTAGTATGTGGGAGTGGGTTATATAAGTATGATCAATTCTAATTCTTGCAATGACTGCCTCCTCCCTATAGGAAGGAGTCCATTCTCCTAGGGTTACCTTGATGGCATGAAGTTTGTTATTTACTGCATCATTCCATGATGTCTGCCATCAGTTTTCTTTGATACTAGGTATAAAATCAGAGAGAGAGAGAGAGAGAGAGAGAGAGAGAACACTATATTTGTCACGAAATTTCGTACCAATGAACATTCTCTATTCTGAAAATAGTGTAATAAATCTAGGGTATGCGCCATTTGTATATGTGTCACCATCTTATTGATGTAATAAATTTTAGTGATATGATGTTTGGATATAGGAATCGGTGTTGGGGTGATCGAGAAATAAACCGCTAAGTGCAAACTTCACAGAGTGCAGTAATGATGATTGGTTTAGTTTCGTGGTTGAATTCAGTTCAGAGCTGGATAAATGGACCTTTAGCCAATTAGCTCCTTTGCAAATTTAAATGTGTTGATTGGTTCTGTATTTCGATACGAAATATTTGTGGTTGGGTCTGATAGTTTGTACAATGGAATATTCGAGAAGGGCCTCTTATTGTTGGCATGATGGTAAATGAGTGTAAACTCATATGTGAAATGAGGCTCGAAGTCATGGTTCGACTAACCCGTGGATAGAATAGGAAAATAGTCCCATGCATTGGGTGTTTGAATTGTGATTTCCATTTCATGGTGTGAAGTACTGACGTTACGCTAAGGAATCCTATCAAGGAGAAGCCAGGCAATTGTGAAACTGTATCGCAAATGTAAAGTTGTGATATTTTGTGGTCACTTATTGATTAGACGAAAATCATTTATAGCCGTGGCGCATTATGAAAACTTCCAATTGACAACGACTGTTTTTTAGAAGTCCTTTGAATTAGGGAAAAGCAAAGGGGCTTCGCACAGAACTTAGGCGAGAGTTTGATTCGCTCGATAAAGTGACCCCGTGCGTACAACAAGAGATTTTAGAAGGCGTGTTATTCAAATCGTAAGTTGAGAATGTGTGCTGTTCAAATGATAAGTTGTAGAAAGTGTGCTATTCAAATGATAAGTTGTAGAAAGTGTACTATTCAAATGGCATCTTTCAGAAAGTGTGTTATTTAAATAAAACTGCACTTTGCACACCGGGGTTTCATTTCCAGTGCAAGCTCACATACATATAGAGAATTGCTTCCTGTTTCTAGACTTCACTAATCATTAAACTGAAACCTTGAATTATTATGATGCGGGATTTATTCAAGTTTTAAAATGTGATATTTATCAATAAATAAATTCATAAACAGAAATTATATGTTTTCTTATTATGACCCATCTATGATATGACTTGTAATAATCACTAACAGTCTTAACAACTTGTATTAAATAATAATATTGTTACGAGTCTATGCTCTTAAAATAAGTAACAGAAAAGAGTGAAGAGAACAAGCCTTGTAAAATTTATCCAATAATTTATTTCCCTAGAATACAAAGTGAAAAATGACAGAAAAGAACTTACGGTGTTGCGAATTAAATCCAGAATAATACAAGAATTAAAGATACAAGTCCTAGTAATAAAAAGTCCTGAATGAAACTCAGTTCAAGTCCCGAAAAGATCCAAAATCGAAGGCGATGACGTGTCTGTTATAGCCTACGAAGTACTGATGTGTCAGCAGTCTCTTGTTGAATCACAGAAATATTATTCCAGGTTTGAATACAGTATAAATTCCAATGAATGTCTTATCCAAGAATTTTATCAGAGCACTTTTGTATTTCCAGAGAAAATCACCACTTGAATTCAATAATTTGAAGAAAATAAACTTCAGCCAAAACTGGTCACAGCATAATACAACATGAAGTGCTAGATGTTAAAGCACGACTGGTAAAATCCTCACAATCACAAGACAATATAGTTCTGTTTGACCTCGTGTCACAAATTAGCATTTTATAAAAACAACTATTACCTAATGGAAAATAACTTTCAAGAATGATCTAATTAGCCTTGTTTACTTACAACACAATAACCTAGTAAATTCACTTGGGGATCTCCAAAACCCTGACCCTGATCAACATGTTTACGTCTTCTTGTTTCATCATCATCATCATCATCATCATCATCATCATCATCATCATCATTGTCATCAATCCCTTAACCCAAGGGGTCATTGGGGCACCACAGTTGACTTTGCAGCCAATTCTCTCCATCTTTCCCTGTTCTCTACTGCCCTTAGGGAATCTCCAAATCCCATGCCTGTCCACGCCTTAATGTTGTCTTTCCACCTCTTTTTCTGTCCGCCTCTTCTTCTGCACACTCACACTATGCCTTGCAAGATTGTTTTTGCCAGTCCAGATGATCTTGAGACATGACTGTATCACTTCAGTTTGCGCTTTTTTTCTACAGTGGTCAAGAGGTCTTCATAGGATCCGATGGCTCGTTGGATCCTTTTGTGGACTTCTTCATTGGTTACATGGTCAATGTATGAGATGCACAAGATCTTGCAGTAGCATCTCATTTCGAAAGTTTTAATCCATCTTTGTAGATCTGATGTGAGCGTCCATGTTTCACAAGCATACAGAAAGATGGATATGACAATCGAGCGCATCAGCCTTATTTTGGAACCAAAAGCAATGTTGGTATCTTTCCATATTGGTCTCAGCCTTGTTATTGCTGCTGTTTTCTGTGCAATTCTACAAAGTACTTCTGGTTTGGAGCCCTCATCTGTGATAATTGATCCCAAGTACTTGAAGCTTGTGACTCTTTCCAGCTTCTGTCCACTGACCTTTATTTCTGCACTGATGCCATTGGTGTTGTTTGTCATCAGTTTGGTTTTTTCGGCACTAATCTCAATACTTTATGCTGTGGAGGTTGTGTCGAGGCGCTCAACCAAGTCAGCCAGTTCTTTTCATCTCCTGCTAAACCATCAATATCATCTGCAAATAGAAGGTTGGTGATTGTTCTTCCTCAGCTGCTGAGAGTGCCCCTGTGGTCGTGCAGGGCATCCTTCGGAATATTTTTTCAGGAAAATGTTGAAGAGTGTAGGTGACAGTATACACCCCTGTCTGACTCCAACTGTTGTTCGAAACCAATCTCCTCTGCTGCCATTGATTAGGACAGCACTGGTGGCTTTGTCATAGAGGTGCTCAACAACCTGCACCAGGTTTGAATTGATGTTGTACTGCCTCATAGTTGCCCATAAAGCCACATGCCATACCCTATCAGAGGCCTTTTTGAAATCTATAAAGACGTGGAATAGGTTCTGCTGATGCTAAAGATATTTCTCGTGAAGGAGTCTGAGATTGAAGTTCTGTTCTGTGGTGCTCCTTCCTGCTCAGAAGCCTGTCTGTTCTTCAGCAATGATCTTCTCTGTTTGAGGATTTAGTGTGTTGAGAATTATCTTCAGCTTGACTTGGCTTGGGTGACTGATCAAACTGATGGTTCTATGGTTTTGGCATAGAATAACTGTGGGGTTGTCTTCAATTTCTTCTGCCTGAGGGCACATTAGTACTGTTGGATCTCCTTGGGTCTTATGATTGTACAATTATGAGCAGCATTCTGTCCATCGCTCGAAGATCTCTTCATCTTCTGTGAGGCATTTTCCTGATTTTTCTTGGATGGTTGTAGTTTTCCCTTGTTTATGGGTTGTGAGATCTTTCACCAGTTGATGTGCCATATTGCTGTCATTTCTACTCACACTGTCTTCGATTTTGCAGCATTTTCTTTCTATCCAGGATTCCCTTGCCTTTTTCAACCTTTTCCTGAATTTGTTGTTTATATCTCTGTATTTTCTAGCTCCTTCATTATCTCTTTTTCCCTTTTTCAGTTCTCTTCTTTTGTCGAATAGTTTAAGGACATCTGTCCTTGAACGGGTGTCCTCCTTGTTTAATTGAATAATAAGTCTGTCAATGAGCTCATATACATAGAGAATAATGAAGCTATTATTAGTTATTAACATCAATGAAATTAAACAATTTTTAAAACGTCAATCAGCTCAAGGACAAATGAAACAAATTTTGAACAAGGTCAAGTCCAGCAAACAATGTTACATTACAATAGCATGTACTGAAATAAAAAAATTAAAACTCAGAGACAAACAATATTAAATTAAATATATATAACACTTCCCCTCATAAAGAAAAAAGATTTATTCAATAAAGCTTTGTTTTTACTAGAAGTCAAATATGCATGTAGTAAAACAGCATAAGATTTAATCTTATGAATGACACAAAGTATACATAAAACAATATATTTCTATACACGCGAAAGTGCATTTGCTATAAAAATGTTTTTTTCCTGGATGTACCTGATGTCAATATTATATTCCTGTAACAACAAACTCCACCTTAATAATCTTTGATTTTTATTTTTCATCTTGTCGATGAAAGTAAGGGGGATGTGATCACTAAACACAATACTAGGAGAAGGATCTGATCTAATGTAAACTTCAAAATGTTGTAATGCCAATATCAAAGCCAAACATTCCTTCACGATTGTGAAATATTTTCTCTGCTGCTTATTTAATTTCTTAGAAAAATATCACACTGGATGATCAACACCATTTTTATCTTCTTGAATCAATACTGCTCCAACCCTGACATCACTTGTATCAACAGACAGATTAAATGATTGGTTGTAATTTGGAGCTGTACGAACTGGTGCACTCTTAAGTATGGCCTTTAACTTATCAAAAGCCTCCTGACATTTTTCAGACCAATTAAAATTGGTTTTCTTCCTTAATAAATTTGTCGGGGGTTCAGCAATTATGAAAAATTGGAACAAAATTTCCGATAGTATCCAGCCATATCCAAAAAGAGCATCAGTTGATGTTTACTGATAGGCACAGGGAATTCAGAGATAGCCTTGACCTTAGCATCTATAGGTTTAACTTGTCCACGTCCAACGATATGTCCTTGAAAATGTTACACAAGCATGGTAGAACTCACTTTTGGATAAATTAATTGTCAAACAAACATCAGTGAGTCTGTCAAAGAATTTCCGAATTGTCGCTAAATGTTCTTTCCAGGTTTCGCTGTACATTATCGATGTAAGCATCACAATTATATAGATCAGATGTAATCATGTTCATTAAATGCTGAAAAGTGCTAGGTGAACCTTTCATCCCGAAGGGCATCACTTTATATTGATAAAGCCCATCTGGAGTCACGAATGCCGAAATTTCCTTAGCCCTTTTCCGTCAGTGGATATTGCCAAAATCCTTTCAGAAGGTCAAATTTGTTCTCATGCTTTACATTTCCAATTTTATCAATGCAGTCATCGATTCTTAGTAATGGAAATAAATATGTTTTAGTTACACTGTTCACCTTCCTATAATCAGTGCACATGCGGAAAGTATTATCTGGTTTCAGAGCAAGTATACATGGTGAACTCCAATCACTTTTACTCGGTTCAATGAAATCATTTTCCAGCAAACACTGAGTTTCTTTTTTCAAGCATTCCTGTTTGAGAGGGTTCATCCTGTACGGGTGTTGTTTCACAGGTGTGGAATTTACAATTTCAACGTCATGGATGATTTTGTTTGTTCTTGTAGGAACATCTGGAAAAAATACTCATATTCAAGTAATAACTGTTTGAGTTCATTCCTTTCTTGTTGTTGCAAATATGAAAGATTCTGTTGTAGATTATTCATAAGTTCTGAATTCCGAAGATTTGTTACCCCAAAATTAATAGAGTCCAATTGCATTTCTTCGCTTTAATGCTCACTGAATGGAATAGGTACAACTAACTTAATTGCATGATTAACTTGGCGAGCTCTCTCAACATACTCCTTTTATCAATATTTATGTGGCAAAGTTGTTTTTGTTTTTGCCTCCCAGGAATATTTATGATATAATTTAAATCATTTACTTTCTTTTCAGATGTGAAAGGACCATAATACTTGGCCTGATGAGGATTTTGTGGTATGGGCAAGAGAGCTAGAACTCCATCAGCAGGCTGAACACTCCTTTTCTTTGTATTTTTATCGTACCTTAATTTCATTTTTGACTGAGTAGCGTGCAACCTCACAATCCTTTGACAACTTATGCTTAAAATTGGAAACATAATCGAGAAGATTGATTTCTTTATCTTCATTAGAAAGAAGTTTATCTTTTAACAACTTCAATGGTCTACACAGTATGTCCAAAACTACTTCAAAGGGACTGAATCCTAAAGATTCTTGAACTGATTCTCTAACAACAAACAATAGCCAATAAATGCCTTCATCCCAATCTTTACCCGTATCAAAACAATATGACCGAATCATATTTTTCAAAGTCTGATAAAATCTTTCCAGAGCTCCTTGCCTGTCATGGTGATAGGCAGAAGATATGAATTGTCTGATGCCTAATTCTTACATAACTTGATGGAAAATTCCAGACATAAAATTTGACCCTTGATCAGATTGGGCAGATTTGGGAAGGCCAAACTGAGTAAAAAAAAAAGCTGTATCAAAGCTTTTACTATTGTTTTATTTTTAATATTCCTAAAGGAAGTGCCTCTGGGAACCTTGTTGACCCACACATTATGGTCAACAAGTATTGATTACCTGACTTAGTTTTGGGTAAGGGACCGACACAATCTACCATTATTCTGCTAAATGGTTCGTAAATGCAGGAATAGATTGCGGATGAGCCTTAGGTATCTTCTAATTGGGTTTTCCTACCATTTGACAAGTATGACAAGATCTGCAGTATTTACAAACATCACTTTTAATTTTTGCCCAGTAATAGTGATTCAAGATCTTGTGATAAGTCTTATTAATCCCTAAATCACCAGCCATAGGAGTTTCATGGACCAGACCAAGAATGTCCTGTCTATATGATTTTGGAACTACAATCTGATAGTTCACTGACCACTCGTCACCAGCAGGTACAGCGGAAGGTTTCCATTTTCTAATAAGAATCCCATTTTTAATGAAATAACAAACAGGTACTTCTGTGGCTTCACTAATGGCCCTTTGAAACAAATAAGAACTCTCAGGATCTTTTTCCTGTTCAACGACAAGTGATTGTCGTTTGTCAACGTGATTAGAATAAGTAGAATGAGTAGTTAAAAGAGGATCACTGTGATCTATACCTTTTGATTGATCCAAACAAGGAGTGAAAGTGACCTCATAGAAAGCCTGACCAATGCATGTGTCAGCCAAAACTATACTTTCCTGATCAACATCATTCTCAAGAGCTTTCTTTACCATAGCTCTAGTAACTGCGCAAGCTGGGTATAAATCAGGGAATTCTTTTTCAATAGGATCGACTTTCTGATAAAGAAGGTTTGTCAGTTACAAGTGGATTAACCACAACCTTATCTCCAGCTTGGTTATTACCTAGGAATAAGTTAATGCCCTGAATGAGTAAAGTAGACACTGTTCCGACTGTCACAGGTCCTGGGACTAAGTCTGATGAAAACATTTACACAATGGATGGAACATTAACAAAGCCGCACTCTACTCCCTGAATAAGAACACTCTCACTAGAAGAAGACTTCTCAGAAAAAGGCAAAGTGCCTGATAATAAAATACTCTGAGATGCTCCTGTGTCCCTTAAAATTTGAATAAGGATTTGATTGGCTGAATCACCCAAGAGTGATATAGAACCCTTCGACATGAATGGTTCATAATTCTCTATAATAAAATCAGACGGGGGTTTGTTAGACCCAACAGATGCATTGCTTTCAATACATGCCCATGACGTTGACCTCTTAGAAATAAGAGCATTTGGAATATGTCTGTCTTGATTCTGATGCTTATTTTGTAATAGCAATCAGAAATAACGTGTCCTTTCTTTTTGTAATAGGTACACGTAGAAAGAGATAAGGATTTCTGATCAATCTTAAGAGAAACTTGATTTTTAAAAGTTGTGCCAGATTGAAATTTAGAGGGGCTCGTAATAGGCTGAAATACTTTTTTACCAGACGACTGCTGAGTGGAAGACTTACTTACAAAAGAAACTTAATGAGCTAAGGAATACTTGTCAGCAGTACGAACAGCATTTTCTAAAGTTTCAACCTTATGCTCATTAAGAAAAATCCTCATGTCACTATGGACACAATTCTTGAACTCTTCAAGTAATACGAGTTTTGTTTTATTTTGGTAATCTTTATTAACTTTTTTAGAAGAGTACCACCTATCAAATTGTCGTACTCTTTCCCATGCAAATTTGAAATAAGTCTGGTCAGTTGTTTTTCTAGAATTCCTAACACCTTGTCGATAAGCCTCGGGTACCAACTCATAATCCTTTAATATGCATTCCTTAACCTGATCATAGTCACCACTTTATTGTAGTGACAGTGAAACGTAAATATCACGAGCTTTACCAGTAAGTACACATTGTAATGAAAGAGTCCAGTGCTCTCTTGGCCATTTCAAAATTTCAGCAATTTTCTCAAAATGAAGAAAGTATTGATCTACTTCTTTTTCCAGAAAAGGGGAAACTAACTTGATATTTCTTAAAACATCTAAAGTAGGGGAGTGTTTTAAATTTACCAGCTTAAATTCTTTTTATCTAATCTGAAATTCCATATTTTTTTTTCCTTTTCTCATTGCATTTGCCTATCTTGTTTTTCTTTCTCAAATTGCATTTGTCTTTCCTCTCTTACCTTCTGCCATTGTCTTTCTCTCTCTTCACTCTCCTTTTGCATCTTCATTCCTATCTGAAACTGAATCTGTCTTAACTCTAACTCCAACTTTTTTAGCTGTGATTCCATTTTCAAAATTTCCAGCCACTTCTGAGTAGGATTCAAAACAAACTTCTCAACTTTAGATGATATTGTAAAAAGCTTGTTGATTTCACTAAAGATTTTTAAAATGTGAAATAATACTTAGGATTCAAAAATTCTGAAACTAGGGGATTTAAATTTCAAACACAAACTTTTCTGAAATATTTTAGCAAAAATATCTTTATCCAAGAATTTTATCAGAGCACGCTTGTATTTCCAAGAAAATAATCACTTGAATTCAATAATTTTGAAGAAAATAAACTTCAGCCTAAACTGGTCACAACAGAATACAACTTAAAGTGCTAGTTGTTAAAGCACGACTGGTAAAATCCTCACAGTCACAAAATAATATAGTTCTCTGTTTGAGCAAACAATGTTACATTACAATAACATGTACTGAAATTAAAAAAAAATTAGAACTAACAAACAATAAAATTAAATATACATGACAATATTGACAACAGAGAATTTTATAAGACTATTCATAGGAGTAACATTAAAATCCCAATAAATAGAATTATCATGTGACCATTTCTTTTACATTGAAATTGTAGAGTCACGAAAATTTACAGAAATAGAATAAGCTTTTTGTCGGCTCAATAAACCTACTTACAAGTAATCTACGTTATATCTTTGGCTTTAGTTTTCTATAGTACCGAAATTTGCAAAGTATTTGTATTTCAGAAATTAATAACATTTTCAAATATGATTACTTTAAATTAATTTCTATCTAGAGAATGATATAATTCCCTGTTACTTTTTGAATCTGGTTTGCAAAACATTAGTACAGTATGTATTGTCATTGCAGACGAACTCGATGCCGGTCGAATAAAAACTGACGGGTGTGCACGACACCAATATTTATAACCTTTGATTTCATTACACATTATAACACTCCGCCAAAATATTGGATATTTCTAAGACACAATAAATATTAACTACCGTAATAATATTGTGATTCAAGGCAAATGTTGAATGCTACTAATATTGTTTCAGTTTAGTTACAAATATATGATCAAATACCAAAATCATTGTGTCAGATGTATACCAGTAAACACTGGCCTCCAACTGTGTTGGTGGTGCGGGAAAATTAGAACATGCACGATGCGGATGTGACATCTTAGAGGGAGATAGTAAGAGCATTATTGTACTGCAGCGCAGAAATTTTTCTAAGTAAACATTGTTATATAAATTATTTAATGTTCGAATATGCTTGCACATATGGCAGAGTAGAAACTAGATGACCCTCCAATTGTATGCAAAACAAAGATGGCGGGCAGATTAAAATATATGTACGACTTCGACCGTAGCACATATTAAAAATCGTTTGTCTATCATACAGAACATTCTTTGGCAGAACATCCTACTGAAAATGGTCATCTGTACATGCATTTTCAAGAATGACTATTATATTTGTAATTTTCAGCGTTGAAACAATGTAAATAAACGACGTGTAACTGAAGACTTACCATGCTTTACACATACTCACGCGACAAGATAATGGTACATATCAAAAGAGCATAATAAATCTCTCCAAAAAGGAGTAAATAGCTTGAATTCATGTAAAATGTGTAAAATATGAAAGAGCTCTATCTAATAATGTCCTGTAGAAGGTGTCCTGTTAAATTATATGCTGCAGAATGTGTCCTGTTCTAATAATATGTTACAGATATTATCCTATTAAAAGATATGTTGCAGAAAACGTTATATTCAAGTAACATGTTACAGGATTAGTCCCATTCAAATAACAGGTCGCAGTAAATGTCCTTTTCAAGTAATAGGTTTGCAGACAATGCCCAGTTTTGATTACGTACAACTAATTTATCTGTATCAGCACTGTTTCCTCTAGTCACTATCCACGTGAGTCCTCAGTGAAGCATAGTGGCTGACACAGTTGTTAAACCTTACCCATTGGTTAATTGGGTTGCAATCATCAAATCACAGCAACGCTGATCTGTCAATGATTGCTTTCAATCGGCATGTTTCAGCTTAGTGTTACCATTTCCGATCACCTGAAAGTGTATGTAGCCGCCTTTATCTTCATTCACAATAAAACCCAAATCTATACATGATAAAAATCATTACTTGTGATCACATGATATTGAAACTATTCTTGTCATTTATGATATACAAATGGATAGTTTATACCAACTTCCCAGTTTGCTGCACTTATTGTTCAGATAATTCACCATTTTATCATTGTCCTTACTCATAATGCACAAAGGCGAGAAGCCTTGATTTTTCAGATCTAATTTCAACTTCCAATCAAGGAGCGCCCGGTTCTGAAATCTTATCACTTCACTTTCTTCTGTTCTCCAAGCCGATGACATTTTCAAGTGTCTTTTATACTATTTCCATTATTTTGGTAGTAATAGTAGTAGTACCTACTTAGGCTTCAACGAATGATCAAATGATGCCTAATACATTAAACGTCACTGATATAAATGTTTACGTCTCTTTCAGCAAATAGAGATATTGGTTCTATGCTTTGTTTTTTTTATTCAACATTTAATTGAATTGGTAAATAAAGTGTCTTGACAGAAAAATCATTCTTCATATCCCAGGGAAAATCATTACCATTACAGTCACTATTTGATTATATGATTATATAAAGAATGCATCTTAATTTTCAGAGACGATATTTTCTATTGCTAAATGTTTCTGTTCTAGAATTGTCATGGGAAGCTCGAGTTCAATCCCAGCGTCTGTAGCTTCCTCAACCATACATGTTCTCCCTAATAAAACGACGAAAACAATAAAAACTACACCAATGGAAGAGCACAGTAAAATTTTTAAGGAAGGTGTGATAATAGAATCGGGGAAGGAAATGTTACTGGAAGAATCTGAAGTAAAGGAAACAAACCATGGAATAACAGATGAAGTTAAATTAAAAAAGGATAACATTTTTCGACAACTGAATGATGCAATAGAAAAAATTCAGAATCTACAAAGTTGAATGGAGGGAGAGATGAAATGAAGATTTGCTAAGTACCCTCCAGCTGATAAGTAAAGTATTTCATGATATCGAGAAGATCGACACCTTGTCTTATGACGTTGTGCTAAGGTATCGACTAGAAGCTGGACGGCGGTTGTTGGAGACAAAAACACTGAGCGTTATGTGTAACATCATTATCGATGTTTTGCCGGTGGGTTTGAAGGATGAAGAAGGAAATATTGTACGCTATCATTTTGAAGTCATGAGACTAACACTGTCATCTTTACTGAACTACTCGGATAGCAATCCTGATGTCATAAATTATCTTGTGGCGGAGAAAGATTTTCTGGAGACACTAAAGAACATATTGATATCGTACCTCCCAGAAAATATCCAGGAAAAGAAAGAGGTAGATAGTTCATGCAGCATATATTTGTGAATAATTTACAGTACACTACAACAAAGTACTTATGCTGGTGGTAAGAACATAATTAAAAGAATAAATGATGACAACAACCTTTTCATTCACGTGATATACTTCAGTCTAAATATATAATCTACGATAATTGCCTACAATATATCTGCATTATTTATTCGTTAGGTGAAAGACATTTATATGAAATATTATAAATACATGAAAGTTTTAACTAGGATGATGATACTGTGGTACGTTCGTAGCATAGTGAACATTAAAATGTGTACAAACACTCTTTTGAAATAATTATCTTTCATATTATCCTGCGGAAAGTCTATAATGTAAGATACTATTAGTTTATGTATCCAAGAGAATCCCTGTTGGAATTTTTTTTCATCCCCCATGTTACCATCCTTCCAATGTGTGCTACACTTACAAAGCTGGATCTCTCTCTCTCTCTCTCTCTCTCTCTCTCTCAGGTCCATTTAATTTTTTCACATATCATCTGCTTGCTTATTGTGTATTATTACATCAAAACTGCGTCAGAAAAAAAAAACAAAAACAGCATCGCTGTTAAGGTCTATGTGACATATGATGTTTGGAATTATTGTTCATTAAAACACAACAATTTAATGGTTTAAAAAATGTCGTAGTTTACCTTGAACCAAGTCCCTTTTGCATCAATCAATTTTGAAGTTTCTTTGATTTGACCACTTTAAGCATTGTAGATAATGCGCTGTGGTTCGTACCTTTTTTGTTTTGATACTGATGTTTCGTTTTTAGTGAAAAATATATCGCATCTTATTCGATGTGGCCTAGTGATCTAAGGCGCTCGCCTTTACCAATCACTGACATCTCACCTCTGTCCTCGTGGATTCGAGTCTCGGATTCGGCCAATGATGGTATGTGAGAAAGCATACCAGTATCTTCCATTGGTCGGTGGTTATACCTGGGGTTTTCCAGGGTTATTCTCCACCACATATACTGGCTGCAATATATAACCTATCATGTACTGAGAAATGGCGTTAAACCCACAATAAAATAAGTCTACCTAAATGCAGCCTCAATATAATAAAACATTTACTTTTCGTACCATTAGAACAAAAATGAATTATATTTCATGAATATCATTTTTACATGCTCCTTATACGCTATTCTTGTTTTTGCTTACTTGCTTTTAACACGATATATAACTGTATTTTATTTACTATTACAGCATATCATTCATCTTCTCTAGCCGAGGTTCCGATATGTTATCCTTATCTACACCTTTGCCGATTGATCAGATATTACATTGCTTCGGGTCTGTGAATTTTGTTGGATGCGGCGGCAATCCACCACATCCAGTCAAAATCAAGCTCTTCAAATCTGAACACTGTTCCTACATGATCGAGACAAGGTGAATACACTATTGAAATAGACTCATAAATAAGAAATATTTCACTGCCGGTCCGTGTTTGTACAAAAATAGATCCTTTCCCTCAAATACACCTCTAATGGCTTCTCTCTTGTATTTAGTCATATTTTCGATGCCAAACTTGCAAAGATTCCTTTTGAAATCAATTGCCTCTACATTTTCGGCGATGTACAATGCATCGCTGTTACACGCTATTGGTTAGTTAGCTTTACATATTAACGGAGACAACTAATGAACTCTAGCAGATATCGCTAGGACAAAGCACTGAAATACCTGATCAATCTGCTAACGTGTAGATAGGGTTAACAAATGGGAACCTTGGCTATCGAAGATGCATATCATTTAAAGTCAGCGATTCCCAGACAAAGTATTTTGTTCATTTAAACATATCTTTAAAGTTCAATTTTATTTCAATTTCAGATGCACAAGAAGCGATCCCTGGTGAATGTCACTTTATCAATGTTTTACAATATTTCCCAAGTTGACTTAACCGTTCCGCGCCTTCGCAGTCTTGATATCGTCACCACTGTAGGTCCTTATCTGGCATCAAAGGCTAATGACGATCGACTGACTGCGCTAGCCCTACTGGCAAACATCATCGATGAGAAAGAAAGTGAAGTTCTACAGGACAAGCAAGATTCACTGACGTTTCTAATGAGCATTTTGGGATCGGCGCTGAAAAAGAAATCTCACGACTATAATGGGTGGTCAGCATGCGAATGTGCAATGAGTGAGTTTCTATATATATATATATATATATATATATATATATATATATATATATATATATATATATAGATAGATAGATAGATAGATAGATAGATAGATAAAGGTACGATCTATCATTGATATATCGAGCTGTACAAATTTGCCTTTTTTCCTTTTAATTAAATACTTATACAAAGTGTTGTATATAAAAGCTACAGCGTAATACTATACAAATATTCTATTTATATCACATACAAATACACATACTTGCATTTCCAACGCTGTAAGATTGACTACAATCAACTGTGTATTGACGGAATTAATGTGTGTGTGTGTGTGTGTGTGTGTGTGTGTGTGTGTGTGTGTGATTCGGATTATTAACGTAGCTTTAACAATTTTTCAGTCATATTGCTACGATGTCTGCAGTGTGGCAGTTTATAGTAATGTCTAGCACTGGGGCATCATGCCGCAGACATGTAGCATGATGTTCCACCCAGTCACATTATCCTGACACCAGGCCGACCATTCCAAACACTAACCTCTTAATGCTGAGCGCCAAGCGAGGCAGCTGTTAGTACCATTTTTGTAAATCTTTTGGTATGACTCGGTCGGGGATCGAACCCACGACCTCCCATATCCGAGACGGACGCTCTAACCACTAGGCCACCAGAGCGGTCCGACAAATGAATGAACTCTGCACAGATATTAATGGATTCCGCTCGTTTTGAATATCAAAAACATACACCACGGATCACTGAACAATTTTTCCATCAGGTGACCAATTATCTAAGTTTGCATAACCAAATTTGCAAAATCACGTCAATTTCTTCGTTACATAAGTCATTTTTAAAAATACCTAAAAAGAACACCAATATTTAAAATTCGATCTGCTATTATCCCTAAGATGTTTATCTTCTCAGTGTGTGCAGATATTCTTCCCAGGAAATAAATTGTATCCTGCATCAAATATATCACGATTCCCTAAAATTTGTAATCCGCGAAAGGGATCAGAGACGAATTTTATACCTTCCTTAAATTCTAAAGTATTTGCACAGAATTTTCCAAGGTTGTAGTTTCAAATGTTATTGTCGAAGGCAGATCAACAATTGCTCGTAATATATTTACATAAACAATAAGCAATTCACAGCCAAAGAGTAAACCTAGATTAATGGAGTAATTTCCGTCTCGTAATACAAAATCCAATAAAGCATTCTAAGGATCAAAGAGATTTTTTTTTCAGTTAAAAGCTTTAAAATATAAATTTTAGTTTAAGCTAATAAATTGTACCTTTGCAGTGAAAAATTTAGATTTTTTTCAGTACAGTCAGGATTCAAAGTAAACATAAAGAGACTTATTTTAAGCTGTACTCGATTTGTCAATATACAGGTATAGAAAGAAAGCTAAAAGATATTTTCAAATTATTTTGTGAACAAAATACAAAGTAGTATAATTTTATTCATGCCTTAATTGCATTAAACAAGCAACCAGCGCTTCTAAAATACTGATTATGAATGACGTGTAATTATTACGCTTTTGTTACGTGGCGCGCATGTTGTTACGCCTTTGTAGGTTCTAGGACTGAAATTCTTCATCTGGCTTCGTTAAAAATTGAGCACATTTTCTCAGGCTGACAAAGCAAACAAACGCTATAAACCACTGAAACTTTGCAACATATTAACTTTACCACCAAGCCTTTGCAATACATAGCAATTAGGAATAAGGCCAAGGAAATTCAAGTCACGTCCTCCAGCAGAGAAATCTCTACTTCCAAAACAGCAATAAACTATATATATATATAGATAAGAGAGAGTATATATATATATATATATATATATATATATATATATATATATATATATATATATATATATACACACACACACACATGCATTAAAAGTAACATGGCATTTAAAGTGTTGGTATAAAGCAAATTGATATACCAGTACTACTGGTATATCAAATTGTGATCCGCCCATGGCGAAATAATACGCATATAAAAACATCTAGCGACCGTCTGCAGTTGATTATAAGATCAATGAGGAATTTCCACATATTAATCATTAGTGACGTATGAAAATAACGATAAAACGTATTAATGATCCTCGTTTTCTAAACAAATTTCATATGGTACACATTTTCATTACAATCCTTTTCTGATATCTGTTCCCCCTTCCCCTCTCATGCATAACGGGCAAACTACGTAGAAATGTGGAGTGAGAGAGAAAAGGAATTTGGGCTGGATTAAAACCTTGAAATAGAAATTACACCAAGTAACCTACAAGAATATGGTTCGTCGTAACAATACGTGTGCACTATCCTTGGGATTTATCTACAGTGTTTATAAATGATACGAAGTTGCAACCATGTGAACAATAATTAAAGTAAATTCCTCGGTTTCGTGGTACGCATACTGTAATGTATTTAATGTTTTGTTTTGTTGTTGTTTCTTAAACATACTACAATGTTCTATAAATCGGTTATTATTAATTAAATATGAAAATGTCTAAAGGCCCC